>QNGE01002877.1:0-31808 GCA_008508345.1 Paragonimus westermani
TTATGATGATTATCAAGACCGGGCTGCTCGAATTGCAAAGATTGAAAAGCACGAGAATGATTCTCACAATGCTTCCATTGAACCGGCGCTCTATGCTATGGGCTGTCAAGCGGGTTAAGTCTCACATGTTCCCATACTCGCCACGTACCATGGAGTAGTTTGCCTCTCCTCTCATTAAGTGTGTGGCAAACTTATGCATGTATTCCGCGGAAGATGGTATAAGAGTCTGCTTCGAGCGAGTTGCATTGAAATTTTGAGCTTTCGAGAGCCGAATCGTATCGCCAGTGCATCTGATCTGAGCGCGCCCTATTCTACCGGACATGCGTATTGATGGATCAAATCTGAACTGGTGTACATTAAAGCCTTGGAACATTTGTGCATTTTCACGCTTAAATTTCTCAGTGTGTTCATTTTTGTAATGATGTGTTCAGTGAACTTGTTAATATCAAGAGTTTCACATAACGCTATCTGAATTATTGCACGTAAACAGTTACACAATTGAGTGCTATCCGCCGCCCAACTGTGAACCGCGAGAGCATCGACATTGTAGCAGTTAAGCGTCTTAGCCTATATGTTAATGTTGTAATGAAATATATCCGCTTCCGTTCTACGTTTGACTGTATGTTTTGTCTACAGGTGGTTAGCGAACCAACTACTCGTTCGTCCACTTGAAAGCAAGACTACGTGGAACTGAACTTGGGACACCAGACATGTCCTATCCGTCCTACACTTGCTTGATATCGTGCTGAACTAACGTATGCACTTGCTCGGTTGCTTGGACCCATGTTGTAGGATGCGGTTCGAGTGAAACATCATCGTGTTAAAACGCTGTGACCAAATTGGTTGTCTGCATGTGATGCAATGTGTGGCCAGTGGATGAATTCCCAGACAGTAGCCAGTACGAACGTTTGATAACAAGGTGTTTGTAAGCCACGTGTACTCCATGCTGTAAGCCGAATGACTAACCGTCACCCGTGTTATTGCTGTTCACACCTCGTATATGTTCTATCATTTTGTTTTTGTGACTGAAGAGAGTAAGGGAAATGTTAACGTCTTGCAAGATGACTTCTTGCTCTGCTGGATTACACTCTCGATTAGTGGTAACGTCGGTATAAATGTCCCTCTTCAAGATTTACCTAAGTTTCTCTTGCAACGATCGCGTAGGCCAGCTCCATTTGGCAGCGCTTCTAAAGCAATGAGGCTTCACACACTGTAAGCCTATCCTGAGTAAGAACACAAACTACCGTAGTTTCACATAACCATCTACAGTTCATTATTATGTACTGGATCGTCCGTTTTCGTACGCGCTCAATCGCTTGACCCCAAAAACGAGAAATCAGAAGAGACGCGGCCGCACTGTTTATTGAACGAGCGAGACAAAACTTAGGCCACAGAAGCTCTAGTTCTATGGGACAACGATTACCAAGATGGTTAAAAATCCCCAAAGTACTCATCAGAAAAATGGTGTAGCGAACAAGCTCGTTTTCGGTTATTCATCATCAGGCCAAATACATAACATTTATATGAAACAGAGTTGTCATGGGAAAGCGAACAAAACAANTAGCCAGTACGAACGTTTGATAACAAGGTGTTTGTAAGCCACATATGTTTCATATTGTAAGCCTCTGCAGCTGAATATATACAAAGGATTGGAATATTAGCGTTATGAATTTCCAGAATGGAGCTCCGATCCAGCAGAATAAGATGCTTGTGAGCAATAACCGCCGTTATTTGAAAACAACCATTTATATCAGAATGGCGACTTATCTTTTTGGGTTGATTTTTAATCGATGCGCAAAACTGGGCGTGTTTCAGCTACGAGCACCATTCCCTTGGCTGGTATACACCAGCGAAACTTCACGGACCAACCAATCTATTTCTTGAGACCGTAAAATTCTCTGATTTATACTTGTCACCTGCATTTCTGAAGTGAACCATTACAATGAGTTATCGGCTTCAGATCGGAGTGTGTATTGTGAATGAGGCCTAATGTGAATGCAAGTCTAGTCCAGTGCTTGCTCTCGAAATAGAATAGTTGACTGGCTTAGTTGAACGCGAAGATTGCAATCAAGTATTGGTGGCGTTTCATTTGAAATGACTGTTGTGTGTTATCTGCACAGTTCTGAGGTGTGCGTTCATAAGGTGATATCACAAGGCAGTTTTTCGAACTTTGCCCGCTTGTTTTGTTGAACTTTAACCGACATACACTTGATAAATTGGTAACGTCTGAGCTTGCCTTATCAGACGGTACAATGCGGCTGTCTGTTAGTTTTCTTGTCTTATTTGTGAGCTACGCCTTCGCAGTAAGTGCTGTTCAGGTGAGTTTCGAATGGATCGGCCTGAATCTAATATATCTACAGGTAGCAACAATAAACCAATTAATTGTAAGCTTGCAGAGTGACTGTTACTTTTTCGAGGATGATGTTTTTTTATTCTTCCGCTATCAGGTTCCGGAGAACGCGCCCGAATTGTTCGAGCAGTTTAAACGGGACTACGGAAAGGTCTACACCAACGGTGGTAAGCGGCCTGCTTAGTCAATCTGCTAATGAGCACTGGTGTAGATGACCGAAAACGTTTTGCTATCTTCAAAGACAATTTGGTCCGTGCACAACGGTATCAGTTGCAAGAACAAGGCACTGCTAAATATGGTGTGACGCGATTCTCTGATCTGACACGTAAGTACCAAGCGATGATGGTCTGCCTATAACATGTTTGTTCGTACAGCCGAAGAGTTTGCAGCCAATTTTTTGAGTTCACGGATCAACAGCAAAGTGAAACACATGAAACTGAATGACACTGAGGCTGCCCCAAATAGCCTTGACTGGCGTAAGAAGGGTGCTGTCGGACCGGTTGAAAATCAAGGCTCCTGCGGTTCTTGTTGGGCGTTTTCGGTAGCAGGAAATGTTGAGGGACAATGGTTCCTCAAAACCGGCCAGCTTGCCATTCTGAGCAAACAGGTACTCACAACTTAATCAGCCAATCAAGTGTATTTACACTTTGCCCAATTCGAAGTAACTATAACCATTAGGTGTATTCTATGGATTTCAAGATATAAATATCTAACTGATGGCACTAACATGGTGTGTTTACGTTTTTGGGTGAAAGTATGTAACATATGTCTAGACTGTTCTTGTTATGTTGGTGTCAGACTGGACTTCACGTACCAGGAAAAAAGATAGGGGGATATTTTTCGCACGTAGTTCGTAGCAGTAAATTCATACTTTATAGTACTCATTGAGGCAACTTAACGCGAGTAGCTCAAATTGGTCAAGACCGCATTTTGTTAGTTTTGACACGGTCCACCTCTTTCTCGCCTCTCAGCAACTGGTCGATTGTGACCAGCTTGACAGTGGATGCAATGGCGGATACCCACCCGAAACCTACAAAGAAATTATGCGAATGGGTGGATTGGAGTTGCAAAAGGACTATCCATACCATGCTAGGGATGAACAGTGTCAACTGGACAGGTCAAAGCTGTTGGCCAAAATCGACGACTCGATTGTTCTAGAGGCAAACGAGGAGAAACAGGCAGCTTATCTCGCCAAACACGGACCACTGAGTGTGGCACTGAATGCTGACTACCTTCAGGTAGGCTTCACCTAAAAGGATTTAGGTGATTATCGATCCTACGAGAAACCCATTTCTGATTTCACATTCCATCCGCTTGTATTCCAGTTTTACCAGTGTGGAATTAGCCACCCGACCAAGAGTATGTGTCCGCCTGAAGGAATGAACCATGCTGTGTTGTCTGTTGGGTATGGTTATGAAGATGGTGTGCCCTACTGGATCATCAAGAATAGCTGGAGTGAAAGCTGGGGAGAGAAGGTAAGTTGTAAATGGTGCATGTCTTATACAATAGTAAGTCAGTTACCAATTAATTGCTTCATTTGGCAATATGCTTATAATAAGACGGATAGGTTTTATTTACACATTCAATAAACTTTGCAATTAGTATATTTGTTGCCCGTAAAGGTTTCTCATCAGTGAACACAGGGAAAAAGAGGGAAGTAAACCGTAGGTCACAATGTTTTCACCCAAATCTGTAGCGGTATCCTGTGAGACCACAGACACAGTCGGCTACAATTGTTATTTTTCACTTCTATCAGGGCTACTTCAAAATCTACAGGGGAGATGGAACATGTGGAATCGATCAGCTGGTTACGTCCGCGATTATTAAATAGTGAAAAAACTTGCCTTCACGTCAATTCGAAAAGAAACCCGAATTTTCTGTGATTAGTAAATACATTTCAGTAAACCCCGCTTTCCTCTCTCTCAAAAGTGAATAATGATGGTATGAATTGCACAGTTTTGAACCAGCCTCAATTAGTAACACAGTTCACCTTTGTGTATAATCATTCGGAGGCGATCGGTTGGGGTGCAAGGTTGTGTCAGAACACTACTTTTCTCGTGAATGTCACAGTGTTTATGGCATAAGGAGACCAACCAGACAATAAACTCATTTGTAGCCACATTTTGACCAGTATCTACAAACCGGAGATTTGCACGCTTGAATAGAAAACCATTCGTTTATTCTCTGAATCCGTCTAATCTCTCTCACTCCCAAGGCAAACTGTGTTCTGAAAGTTATCGGATGAGGTGTTTCCACAGCCAAATCAAACTACCCAACTGCAATCTTCGTGCTCCAGCTGTGCTCAGAGAAGATAAACTCAATCGGGAAACATGAATGAAAACTTACCCGATTTCGAGAATTTGCCGTGTATATTGTCGCACTTGAATAGCCAATTGTGTGTTGTCACGTGACAGTTTTGCCGAATGGGACAGAGTTCGTAACGTCAAAGCAGAGGTCTGGCCGTAAACACACTACATCGATTGCAGATTGCTTAACGCACAGCGGCATGCCTTGTTGGCTCCGACTATGTACCCGGCTGTTTCAGTCGAACGATAACGTTGGGCCAGTCGGAAGCTAGAATACTGAGTTTAGACCTGCGAGTAGACTTACTATTTGTTGGTTGTAAATGTAATGACACTGTCACGAGCAACTTAGTTCTACCTATCGTATACGGTAGCTCAAAGAGGATATTCCGATTAGTGGCTCAGGAATATGACTGAACTGAGGGTAGCGTCCACAGTTTCCCCTAACTAACTCTTTTTCAACCCCGTTAAGGAACAGTGTGATGATTGATACAATTGAACGACGCAGATCAACGTCAGCGTTCATTTGTCTAGAGTAAACGAATGACGGCATGCATCGGAACATAATCCTTGATGAAGCAGTAGTCATTCTCAACTGAGATACTAGAAAACATCGTTCATATGACAATCTCAACCCCATCTCCTAATTCAATTCAAACAGTGTGCGATCCCAAACTCGTCATCTGGAGAGATGTCCTGGGAGCCGCGTGGACTCATCCGCTATAATTTGGCGGAAATTTTTCAGGTGGAATTGATGATATGGCTCAATAACAATTTTCGTCAGCCATGTCATGTGTAGGTGGAGGTAATGCGACGGATGCAGTTGGCCGGCTGAACTGCTTTAACTTACGCATGGTAGTCTTCAACTGTTATGAATAAGCGCATCAGATAACTATTGACTCGTTTTACTAACTAATGGCCTACTAAACCCCGATAGTAGGTTGGCCTGCACAGGTTGTAAACAGTTTCTTAGATTGTTTCGTGGGATATTTCGTCGTCTTCTCTGTTAGGCACACTTCCGGGCATGTGGGCGGATTACTGTTCATATTTTTGATCCCATCGTTTCTCAGCTTGTTATGTAAGCCACTATTCGGGATTTTACGTATGCATCAATTAGTTGCGGTGGTTTCTGCGGATTCAACGTTCAGTCTGCCTACGAGTCAGCATATCATGAACACCGACAACCATTTCATGCTATACCTGATAAACCTTGAGCCTACAAGAGCTGACATTCAGATTACCTAGTCGGATCATCTAGTCTGAAGTCTGAGCTAAGTTGGCAGGATTTTGTGGATGCTAACAGCAGCTATGAGCACGGGGCATGTTGGCCAGCAAAATGAGGAATGAATTGATAGCGAGCGATAGAATGGCTCCTAGCTTTTTACAGTGTCTGTGATCATCAGATATGCGTGTCAATATGGGGCGCCTGTTTGCATGACTCGCCAGTCATAGCAGTCTACCACGCCGGTTGCCTTGTCTTACGAAAGTCATACAGCCAACGTCTTGTGGCCTTAACGGACTGCACGCTTATCCCCTTATCTGCGCAAGTTTGCGTATCAGTTTCGAACTATGGCCTTCAACCCATCCTCACCGTCGTCCGTTCTTGTTGCACATTCTGCTTCTCCTGCATAACAGCTACAATGCATTCTTGCTGTTTGACTGTACACTGGAGACTGAGTATCATCCACAAGTTATCACACACGTCACATTCCAACAGACCTTCCAGCTGACCCGTTTCAAAACGTAGCGTTGGACTCGGGTTTCGCTCTTAACAGAGCACATCAGTAGTGCATATCTCTGCAACGGCCGGGATTTGAACTCCGGCCATTCAATCATGAAGCAACCCTGTTGACCACTGCGCTATTCACCTCATATTATGCACGACCGAATTATCAAATCTGAACGGTCAACCACTTTGGCTTGTGAACAATTATCAGGTTGCCCGATCCTCTTGAGAGGAGACACACTAACTGTCCTGTTAACTCCAATCGATAACCCCGCGATTAGGGCTACACTCCAGGTTAAAATCCGAGAAATCATTAAATTATTGAGCGGTCGTTTGATTGCTGACGAGTGATACAGGTTTTTGGTTTTTATATAAATTTATCAACCCCCACAAATGATTGAGTGCTACACCTGCGATCAACTGAGTCATGTTCAATCTACATGAAAACCAAAATCCTCCACTACTCACCAATATACACTCTAGGTTGTACCGTCCACAATCACATCAGCCGAAATCCAGCATCCACTTGGATGCGAGATTTCGGCTGTAAGCACCTGAGTCAAACTGGTCTGTCCCACTGACCGAATCCAAAGTACGGCAGTGAATAGCCCTGACCACAAGCAGCTAGTGTGTGCCAGTCGCGGTTCTGCTCACATACGCCTTTCCCAATATCAATTCGAAGGAATGCGATAAGAAGGAGTATGAAAGGAGGAACTTTGTGGTCCAGCCGGCCAACGCTGGTTAGCTGGGTAGTAGGCTAATATGAAAGTAGAACCCTTGTCACTAAGGCAGAAAAATAGAAACTCCAATGATAACATCCAGTCTAAGAAGAGAGATACTGAAGATATCAGACAAGCCGTATTTCATATTATTGTTGGTAATAATAAGCACGATAATAATAAGGATGAGAATGGGGGTAATAATAAAACTCACACTAGTGTTTCATATTGTTACAATTTAGACAGCATAAGGAAGGACCAGACTGATCATGTCCCAACTACCTAGGGTACCGATATTTCTTTCGCCTACTGTGGGTTTGAATTCACGGCAGGGCAACCACCGCCATCTGAACCTTCGGATGTCCGTACGGATCTTACTAGTTCAGACCGCCAGATCCGAGCTTAAGTCTTCCCAAAAACCAAACCTATTGTTACACCGTGAAAGACTTAGTTAGATGACATCCATGTACCTGAGATTTGACCATCAGGATTTCTCCAAAGTGCTGATTTGGAATTCGTTCGTCGCCCTTCTTACGAATGCGTCATAGCTAACGAAATTGACTGAACAACACCATGTACTCAATCCTGTTCGTGTCCACTCCCCGAATTAATCAAATGTCCAAAACTATGTCCAACCACCGAATATCCAAGTTGCATCTTAGACATCCTAGAGGAAAGAGGCTCAAACACCTCTTTTTCCGTTAACAGAATGTCCCAGTTTCACTGTAAAACTCGAAGAAATGAACAGAACTCATGAGATGCCTCCATGAGTCAGTGATTCAAGTAATAACATCTCCAACTTCAGTTTGGACAACTCGACCTTCAGTGTCCTTATACAGCAAGGTTTCCAGAAACGGGATCGTGCACAATTTAGTATATTCAAAGAAATGCACAATACTTTTTATCTTCTGATAGGGAACGGATGTTTCTTTTTATAACCACAGATGAAGTACGCTTCACCTTTTGAACAGTGTTTTTGAACAGTTCCTTAGATTTGTTACCAATCCCCTTCATATTATCCTTAGATAATTCTGTTCAGATAAGAGAGGTGCCAAGGCACAGCAACTCAAAACTGCCCCAGTGAGTCATGGAATCAGTGGGGGTGCAATGCTATTCATCCAACGACGGTCATGAAAACAGATGTCACAGATTGAAATGATCCACCGAATTCTTGAAAGCTTAGTAAGTAAACAACGTCCGGAATTTTAGAGATCACTTTTGTATAGTCGAGGTTGGAGACCCGCCAAGAAAGACAGTGTTGATGGTCAGTAATTGCAGTCCAGATCGAGTTCGGCAAGCCACTTGTGATCACTTAAGTTCCCACACGAGTACTCGGGATCTGGAAGTGGATATTTGTTGCCTTCTAGCGCAACATTTAGACCGGTTGAAAAATCCACGTAACTGAGCTGCTTGCCTTCTTAATGCTCACAGTAGGGACTGTCCAGGCTAAGTAAGTGACTGGCTGGACAACTCCGGAATTTTAATTCCTGTCCAATTCCTCTTCTACGACTGGTACAACAACATATGACAAAGGTCACTTGGCCCGATAAACAGATTTGACATCTGGACGAAAACTTAATACTGCTTCTGGTTTGGCACACTAACCAAGATATTTCTGGAACGCATCGCGGACTACGCGTATCAACTCATTTGTCAGGTTCCTCTGTAGCTGGTGAAGATGGAAACTGAACATTACTGTGCAACTGGCTGAGTGGCATAGGACATAGTTTCAGCTGTTTAGATGATTCGGATTCAGACGGTCGATAGGTTGACAGTGTCACATACACATACATTCACGTGTTCGCTACCACAATGTAACTCACCGATCAGTACTACTTCTTTCATGACTGCCTTCTAGGCTGTGTATTCCATTTCCTTGTAAACCGAACAACCAAGGTTGTTCGATGTTTGTCGCAAAATCAGTGTAATGTGAGAACCATCGTCAGGCTGTAGGCGTACCAGACTGCCGTTAATTTTCATCAACAAGGTACTTGCGGCATGCGATGAAACTTGCTTAAGGCCAAAACATCATTGCTTTTTGTCCATCACTTCATCAGTTCCTCCTGATGGTTGCTCGATGGGGACGGTGGATAGTAAAAGGGTTGGAGGAAATCGCACATATCTTGATCCCGAATCGGTTATACCTATGAAAATTGTGCTACTCAAATGAATGAGAACACGCATAATGTCAATCATTGCACTGTCAGCATGTACCTATGAGTTTCGGTGGGGTTTTTGAATCAGACTGCTCAGTTATGTGGTTAGGCGTGTGCTGCGAAACGAAGTGAGCTGTAGTTAACCCCAACTGTAAGATCATGGTGGCGTCATAATTCCGATAGTTTAGGCATTAACGCTTGTCAGTTGCAGCCGACAAATCCACGTCAGGGGCCCGTTGAACCCTGCTCAGCATCTCGGGTTGACTGTATATCGCAGACGAATATTGGTCACTTGCACTGCTCCTCAGTGTCCATGCACTGGACTTTTCACACCTTACGAGACTCTGAACAAAGGTGACTGCTCTCTGGAAATATTCGTCACAGTTTTCAATGATTCATGCAACGTAAAATCACGGGGTTTCATGAGCAGGATAAAATCAATATAACTCGAGTGTTATTTCAGATTAATTTCTCATGTTAAGACATATCAGGTCGTGGAGGTGACAAAGTGCAGGAGTCCGGTTGCACAGCTGCAATCTGCTTGCGTACTTAGAAATATGCAGAAATCACCCAGCTTCACTTCAGACAACTGTTTTCTGATTCTACCTGTGGTTGTGCACAATGCTAAAGATGACGATTAACAGGTAATGGACCACAGATTTGTGCTAGCGAAATGAAGTCTTGGGTCGACAAATTGGATGCCGGAGACCTCCAGTAGGCATATCGCCAACCGTGATCCAAAAGTGTTGGAGAGAACATGGTATACAAGGTTAATAGGATGGGGATATAGGATTGAATCGGATTTTCACGTGGCTGTGCTTCAAAAGTCGGTACAGTGTTGTTTTCGTAAATAAGACCTACTCCCAAGGCGGTGATTATCACCGGGTTCGTTGCGTCGTCACCCGACGGTTCGGTCAGTCACTGGTCCACATCACTGAGTTTGTATTTGGTACAAAGTGTAGTACTAATGAACAAGTTGGAGGATTTGATCATTTAAAAGGCACAGTTTCGAAAAGTCAGGGCTCAGACGGGATTCGACTCAGCCAGAGCAACAGCGCGCCCTGATGCAGCACACGATCTACGAGATGAGTTACTAAACAAGTCGAAGTTCTGAGTTTTCACGAAACGGTATCTTGTACTAAACGAAATCTGTCAAACTACTAATTAGCAGTAGAGTTTTCTTGCTTATCAGCGGCGTTAGTAAATTCCAATGTGAATTGAGTAATGGATTCCATATAATACGGTGGGACGGGTAGGCACCACAGTTCAAATGGGAAATTTCCGAAATTCTTGCATGCCTTTTTAACAATTGGGTCCATTGTCAACTTACCATAAAACACTAACTCTGAAGGGCTGGTTGATCTTAGAGCCCTTGGCGGACCGTCTGAATTGTAGACACCACATACTCAGCGGCGGGGCATATTCAACCTAGAATGCCAAAGCTGGCCTTGTCGTGAAGTCCCCATCAGTCAGCAAATTTAAGCACATACCTGACACAAGGACTCGCGACACCCAACCGACAGTTTAGGTAGCTTGGCCATCAGAAGTCTTTCGGCAAATCAGTACCAGCGACTGGCATCTTCCGCTTCTCTGAATGTGCGGAACTTACATCCCAGAAAGTAATTCAGCAGCCTCACGTCTAATTTATGCTACGGGAAGTGTGTACCTTTTCTTCCCACATTCCTGTTCCACGTAAAATACCTTGTCTTTACGAGTATTTTATCCACTATTCTACAGAGTACAAGTCATGGAAAACTCAGGGACACAAATGTTTTCCTAGCGGTTCAAAATTCCTACTACACTCGTAAAAGAAACTATCCTACTCGGGGCACATGAGCACAAGTTTCGTTTTTGACTGCATGCATCAAGTGAGAACAATAACAGACGTTGTGGACCACGCATTCAAATTCACTTCACTTAATGCGATGAGTCCGGATGAGCTACACCGTAGGATCTTCATACAGCAGTTGCAAATCTGAAAGAAGTCGGCATTGTTCTGTTTAAACAAAATCTCTGGACTGGCATCTTTCCCAACGCTCATGAAGTAGCCGCATCCATGCCTATTATTTAGGCCCACATTTCACGGATAGCTACCGGCCAGTCAGCATCCCGTGCAACATCACGTGGAGTTTGTCCTAACACACCATCGTCAAGCCCTTCATTTTACTCTACCTAACGGAGTATTTTTCATAGCCATCTATGCAAAACACATATGCTTATCTTTTTGGAAGCCTGATGGTGGCCAAAGTCAATGACTTATCTCAGCTGCCAACAACTCCTACTTCACTAAAGCGTTCGACCGTGTCACACATAGCTCTTAAGGACACAGCCTGATAGCTCAAACACTCAAGGATAGATTTTTCGGTGCATTACATTTGTTATTGATAACAACTTTTAAATTTTGAATTGGATCATGCCAATCTGTTGTAACCACAGAAGAAGGTTGCACTGAAAATTCACCTACTGCCAGACAAGCATTACAAGTCACATGATAATGCACAACCACGGACGCAAACACTTTTTTTATGGCTAACGTGTGTCCTTATCTCCTAGCCGTGGTCTGTAGAATGCGACGTTCTACACAGTGCACATACACGTTCTCAGTAGTTGCTTTCAGCTGTGGGTTTTCCTGACGTTGGGATCTACCCCTAGACTTCTGCATGTTTGACTAGTGCTACAATAATTACAAGCAAAGCTGCAAACTTTAAAACGCTCTTCCTCTTTTGTGGTTCCTTGGCTGTCTCTCGTCTGTCGACAAATTCTCCCCGACCGGTGCAGTGTTAATTGTTTGCTCGATGCTGCTCTTCTGGTTTACTCTGCCAACACATCTAGCCAAACTGCTAATCCGCGCCTGTGCACTCGTTTTGTCTCGCCTCTCCCACTCGACCGATATACATTGGGACCCGTCCGAACTGCACCGAATACTGGCTTTTCTATCTAAATAGAGGCTTTCTTGAGCCCGGGTCGTCGACGCTTTTTCTCTGATCGTGTTGATGTTTCACCCCATGCTCCCTATACTGGCTTGAGTGAAAACACAAGTAGTTGAACGTGCTCAGTGAGTTTGTACAAATTTGAACAAACGATTGAGAAAAGACCGCGCACGAATCTGAACTTAGAACTTTTGATCTAGATCCAGTCGAATAACGATGACGCCAACATGACTTTATTCTCACGCACTCTTGTTGATTCTACCCAGAATCAATGAAAGGTACATACAGATCACTAGAAGTGAACTGAGAACACAACGGTGAAAAGTCCGCTGGAAGGCTAGAGCCACCGAACCTCCACGCCCGATCCCGCAACTCCACCACCTGACTACTCATCCACAACCAGTAGCCTGCACAACGTCAATCTCAACTGCTCCCATACCTATACTTCATTCGTCAAACTATCGCACTGCAGGTCTCTTATATATATCCACATGTACCGATCACACTAAATACATACCGAACGTTTCTCATACTGCTAAACATAACGTACTCTGGACTGGCGCTACGAACTCTCGTTTGAACTCTTCCCTTCTCGTTTATTTTGTACCGCCTCACTGAATCGCCTACGCTACGGCATTATTGACTGATACCTGCTGGCCACTGAATTCCATGCTCAGAGTTCACTTGGTTGTAAGTTGTATAATTTCATATCTACCTCTCATTTATGTGCAGAACCAGTTTTATCCGAGTAACCGTTCAATATTCTGTCGTGTCCTGCCCCGATAGACTGCTTATCGCCGTGAATCCTGAATGATTCTACACTTCTTTAGCTTAGTTAACGCAGACCAGTTCAGTAACATAGTGACTGGTAACAGTCAACGAGGCCATAACAGAAGGGTTTACAAGCTCTGTTTTCAGATATCCTTTAGACAAGTCTTTTCGTATATGGTTAACAACCGCTGAAACGATCTTCCTTTTGAGATTGCCAGGTGCAGTCATTGTGCTCGTTGAAAAACCTTGTTGGAATCACATGCGGACAATCCGGAAGGGCACCGAATGCAGGTGACGAAAACAGTTCACGGATCCGTTTAAGGATGTCCACTAACCAAGTTATGTAGAAATTGTTTTGTGGGTTCATTGTGAACCTCTCATCTTCGAAGGCTGTGTGTCTTTTAGCTTAAGCTACTTATGACGCACTTCAGAACTACACTCACGTTGCATCAATAGTTGTGGTTTTCTTGAGGTAATATTTTTGTTTAACTAAGACATAGTCAGACTACGTCTTATCCTCGGGAGTTGATGGTCCTTCAGACCATCAGTCGCTCGCTTGACAATGAGTAAGCCTAACCGACTGGACCTGGGTGCATTGGGCGTTCAGAATAAAACACCTGCACTGGTCGCTGAAAAGTAATACATTTGATGCACCACACGCCAGGCTTCGCTTTCCTCTTACCTTGACGATATCGGAACTTCGATTTTATTCATTCATATATATATATATATATATAGACACACGAATTGGAAACAACCCACGCCAATCCCTCGGTTACTTATCATTTATTGATGAGTAGTGGGGGATTGTCGCGTGTGTACCCGCATGGGACAAACATCCCCAAAAGTGAGGCCGCCGAGTGCGTTTCGGCTAATCAGTACATGACAGTGTGAATACATTGTGCGTCTGCTCGCATCACTCCTTAAAACGGCTGCTACTTTCCCAGGTTATTTTTAAAGAGTGCACTCAGAGCGAACTCTAACCAATCGGCGAGACGTGTCGCGCCCAATTTGGATGCTCAGGACTGGGCGTTCGAATTCAGACACGGCTCCCATCTGCACGCTTAATTCCACTAAACTTTAGCTTATGTGCGCACATGTATTAGACTGAAGTCAGATTCAGTAGACAAATCCAGTTATGATGGCAGTCGCCAAGTTATCAGGCAAAAATATCTGTTTCATGCTATTTTTGTGCTACCTCTTGTAATACTTGTCAAACTGCGAGCTCCGCCACGTACTCCATTCAGCATAGAATGTGAACATGGGATGACAATAGGGTGTTGCTTTACTGAACACGAAAATGATATCACATTACCGATGAGACATAAATGAGACAAACAGGTACCAATCGATTGTGTGGATACTTTGTTTGCATCGTTCGGAGATAGATAGATAGATAGATAGAGAGAGAGAGAGAGAAGAACACTCATGCACCGGCAAACAGGTGACGTGCGGACAACGGCTGGCGCGGATGCCACACTCAGTGATCCCAAATAAGTGGACGGGCTAGGCGTGGACCGGTGATCACTTTGCACACCGTGCTCCATAGAAAAGCGTTTACCTTGACCTTGCCCAGCGTGTCAGCAACAGTACGACAGTCGCGTAGGCACTAGGCCTTTCAGCACCCGGGTAAACGGTTGGTCTAGCTAAATTCCACCGGGCACCTCTCTAGGCTGCTGATGGGGCAGTGGCCTGCCACGTGAGGGCTAACTGCGAAGTAATGTGGGGGTACTCTAGCGATTAAACAGTCTTGGACAAGGAACAGTAGTACCGTCAGAGCCGTGGTGGATTCATGGTTGGCAGCTGACTGTGCTAAAGTGCGTCACATGAACTCCTCGAAGGTACTACGTACTGGCCTATGTTACCCCTCCATAAATTGAAACTGACTGATTAAGCACTACCACAGATAGTACAATCGTCCACAAACTGTGTGCTCAATTTGCTCGCTACGAAGTACCGCACGAAACTATCTCCGATAATGGACCCCAGTTTACGTGCACGGAATTCAATTCGTTTGCAGAAAAATGTGATTTCCTGCATCGAACAAGCAGCCTGCACAACAGCCAGTCAATGTGAGTTGTCGGAGCTGCAGCTGAAGCGGCTTAAATACTGTTACAAATTACCCAATAGTTAAGGAAATTTCGTACTTGGTGCTTCCAGTAAGGAGGAACATGCCGAATGGAATCATCGGGTACAGTGCGACGCGGTGTATGTGTAAGAGAATGACGTAGACAAAATCGCCATTAGCATCGAAACCGTTGCGTTCAGATGTATTAGACCAGCTAAACGTTCAACAGAACTTAAGACGACATAGAACGCAGCAAGAATGTTCTATGATGACCAGGCTCGGAAACCTACAATTCATAAACAAGGAGATAAGGTGTGGGCTCAGTGTATCAATGAAATAATGGTCATGTGGTATGGTGATCAAAGATCGCAGGTATGGACCATACGATGTTGACGTTGACGGAGTTGTGGGAGGATGAAACCGTGGGTAATTGTGAGATCAGATTTTGTCTAAAAGAGAAACGTGATGGATTATCGGGAAGGGGCAGTGGACAGTCTTGTTAAAAAGAGAACGATGTAATTACTTTGCACTGGAGCGGCTTAATGAATGCAGAAACTTAAGCTAATCAGGGCTTGGAAAAACCCGTTGCAGGCGGAATTGTGATTGATCGACCCGATCTAGTCAAAAGCGGTGATCAGTTGTCACGTTGAATTTATTTGTAAGTAAGGTTTTTTGCTAGCCCTTTATACAGTGCTGCGTTCACTCCATACGATAATCCGGCCAAACTTGTTACACCTGTCAACAAACAGCCTTTCCAATGTAACATGCTGTATCATGATATCTAGCCTCAGAAGTTATATCCTTGCTGTACATGTTAGCACGTGACACAAGCTTATATACCTTGTGATTTTAAAATTAGAGGCGGACGACCGTGCACTGACCATGAAACAACCATGATTCAATCGACTGTATAATTTCACACGTAATCGATCGGTACGCATTCGAAATTTGTTGTTACTATTATTGTCTACAACTGTAAATTAATGATCCTGAACAGTTGAAATGGTACAGAATGTACCAGACCTTACTTATACTTCCTTGTAGTATGCTACACCATACACTGTTAACAACTGGTCGATCGTGAAATGTTGGACTGTGGATGCAATGGTGGACATCCACCCAATGCATACGACGTGATCATAAGGATGAATGGTTTAGAAACAGAATGAGACTATTCGTGCATTGCCAGGGTGCAACCGTGCAGATTGGATAAATTGAAGTTGGTGGCCAAACCCGACACGTCAACTGTTCTGGGGCCAGATGAGGACAAACATGCACCTTGGCTCGCAGAACACAGACCGATGAGTTCGACTCTCACTGTCAATTATCTTCGGATAAGCTGTAGTCGAGCATAGCGGTTTTTCTACTGTTTTGTTGGGACCGCGTGTGTTGTTGGACCTTGTTCGTTCGTGTTCTGGCACTACCAATCCGGAATCAGTCATTCGTCCAGGTCTGAGTATGATTCTGTTGGACTGAACTACGGTGTATTGTCTGTTGGCTATGGCATGGAAGGTGGTGTCCATACCGAATCGTCAAGAATAGTTGGGGCACTGAACGGGAGGCGAATGTGAGTTTCTCCTAATTCTTCTCGTGTAATCTACAAATGTTATTTGCAATTTGTATGTTTCGTGGTGCATATTTTACAATAACATGCTAAGAGTTTAGTGGGATCAGGCAAGCCACACTCGCCATGATTTTCCACGGTCCGTTATAACCATCACATAGATTATATAATACGCAAACACAGATTGCAAAGGGAAAGGAAGGTGGAAATCACTTCCAATTGTGACCTATTCACTTCAGGGCTATTACCTAATTTACAGAAGTTGTTTCCTCCGCAACCATCCATTAAATAAAACGTTCTTCGATTTGTCACACGCCATTTTGGCATTTCTACACTTAATGAAGCAACTTCTACAAACTGGTTTCAACTTCAAGCGTGAGCGGTACGCAATAGGACTGAATGCATCTAGGGCATGAACCTTCAAGTCCCGCACTCCATGTTTGGATTTGTGCTTACGTATACATGGTTGTCGGCATTCGATTCGGATTAACCTGTCACAGTGACTGAACTCAAAGAACGCCTGCGCATAACCATCACTACGACTGGCTTTCGTGTAACTACATGCAGTTCCATTCACACACTAAATATCCAGTGTAAACCCAAAGGAATGAGACTGGTACGTGTGTGAGTGAGGCCTTTGTGTCCAGCCGACTAATGCTGATTAGCCAACTGATAGGTTAGCTCGAAACTGAAGCCCCCATCTCTCGGGAAGTAAACAGTGAGAGACTGCAGTTTTAAGATCTAAACTGGGGCTATTTCCACAAACTTCAACGAAAGAACACTGTTTGCTAACAAAACTTAACAAATATAAGAAGCAACCATCGTTATCCACGTTAATTTGTTCCACTACAACGATAGACGCCTGAGCCTGCTAAAGTGACCACAATTTAAAGCAGGTCGCCACCTTAGGACTTAATAGGCGGTCGATTGATCATAAATAAATGAAGGCAATGTTCACTTCTACTCTTCAATGACAAGCGTCGCGTACCATCTGATCAAATACTGACTGATCAGTTGGCCCTGTTCTAACTCGCGTCAGGGGGCATAGAGCTCTTATGGTTTCCAATTCTAGCACCACTGTTACGGCGACTACATCACCACATGTTATCGCCTGCCTCCTTCACTCGACCACATGTCAATCCAGAGCGAGGGAAATGCATTGCTCTAGGCCACTCACACACAATCAAGGTCAACACGTGTCTGCTGTTTTGCTAACTGTTATGGCCTCCAACATCATCATCCTGATTAGTTGCACATCATAAGATTTCTGGCGATGATACTTTTGGAACGTTTGCTTGAAACCTCGACTTCCACAGGATTATCTCATTTCAGGCGGTTAACTCCAGTGCCCAAAAGTAGGGTCTAGTGTCTGTGTTTGAATGAGTTGTGTTCCTGCAAGACTTTATGCAACCTCAACTAGCAGACAGTTTGGAAGACCATTTGAAGTGATTTCCTTACGTTTAGTTTATGCGTATTTTTTGCCAACCTGGTTAGTATGTTTGATAGATTGTTCAGTTCCGACTGTTATTTCATAAGCAACCTGCCCACGTCTACCTGTGGTGGTCCCCACAGTCCAAATTGAGTTGGCTTCTGTAATCATTTGCATACTCAAGGTCTCCAACGTTGGTTCGTTTTTCGCGCTGTTGAATCTGTACCTTCCGTACCTGTTGAGGCTTGTAATCAAAATTTAGTCTGAACAGCATTATGTCGTATTTCGTACGTATTTTTCTTCTAAACAAACATTTGTTAGGCGAAACATTACCCGGGACATTAATCCGGCGTTACTCTACAAGTAGGAGGAACAGGTCTACAACGATATCCCGACTTCCCTCTTCCGGTTATTTGAAGGTGTTTCACAGATTCCACAATTCTCACCTTGATCGTTTGATCGGAGTTGTTACAGTGGAGTTCTCAGATGCACAACATCGTCTTTATGGAGATCGCCAGATAGGAAGTGAGCACCTTTATCTGAAACAAGGACCTCGAGAAAATCCACTCTGCAGAATAGGCTTCTCACATAGCTAACGGTGGATTCGCTAGTCGGCCATTCTGTGGCCACTTAGACGCAGAAATAACGACAATCGAGAGATAAACATAACTGATTAGTCCAGCAGATCAATGTGGACTCGACTTCGTCGAGTATTTGACTTGATTGATAGTATCACTATTAATGGAAGCTTCCTTGATCATGTCTACAGTGATTGCTAGGCGTGCAATGGCGTCTGTGAACAAGTGCTCAACTTGTTTCTCAAGGATGATGGATGCAATAACCAATTTGCCGTCTGCCACATTTTGTGCAACAATCAAATAAGACAATACATCTCTGTGTCCGAATTCCGTTGAAGACTTGTGCTAAAATTGTAGTCGTATGCAATAAGAGTGGTTGTCCATCTTTGATGGTGACTAGTGGTGTGCACTGAAATGGTCTTTTAGCTATTAAAGATGGTTAAAAGTGGCCTATAATCAGTCTGAAGTGAAAAGCTTTCTGCCATAAATCTTATTAAATAATTTCCGTGCACTGAAAATTAAGGCTAACGCTTCCTTTTCAATTTGTCATGATCCCGTTCTCCGGAGTTTAGCGACCCGAAGGTACAAATCAGCTTAATCAGTGAATAATGACAAGCGCGGGTGTCGGGCACACAGTTGTAATGATTATTAGTAGCAACCAATTGTTTGTTATTTACTTGCAGACGTCCTCTTGACCGGTCACTTATCGTTGACATAGTTTTGAGAACCAGCCTGTGAATCTTGTCATGTTCTTTTCTACACTAATAACCGCATGGACTTACCATTTGATATCTCAGGGCGGCTCGACGTTCCATGACTCTTCACTTTACATCGCGGACTGCAATATGACCTAGATTAACAGCCCTGTCCATTCACTGTGCACCCAACACTGCTGGCGGGTCCAGGTCGTCTGACATTGCTGGTTTCAGTACCATCCTCTCTCGCACCACATATATGCAAATATTATCCCAGAAAGCCATCAGACCCTTCTATACCTGTTCACGTTGTAAGAAGTTTGAAGCGGGGATGACATAACACATCATATCTGGACTCAGTTGCAAGAAGTAAGTAATGAGTGGTCGCACCGAGAGAATTTTGACTTTGAGACCTGTACAGCCTCACCCAGCAAAGGAACCACAGGTCACATTACTCTAACCGTCCGTCACGCCCCACAAGCATCCACTGGTCAACTTAGTCATCCACAACAGTCAGTTCTACTGTGCTATCAGGATTCTGATAAGTCCAAACGTTTTGTTGTATTTGATACATTGTTATTTACGTGTCACATATACGTATTTCCACTGGCGTTATTATTCTCCGATTGTAAGTGAATTTTGCTCCAATAATCCGCATATGACTGAACGATATCGACGTCATTGGGTGGTGAGGTTTCATAAATAAGTTGAACTCTTTCTTGATGCGGGTATCGCCTGCCAGAGTCAGCAATAAAACAAACTTAGCGAAATGTGCGAGATAGAAAGGATTTTTTTCCATGTCACTAGGAGAGTCAATCCGTTCCATTCGCTTCCTGGGACCGTTTGATTGACAGAAATGTTACTCTAAACTGTGGCTAACGATTATAATGCCATCTGTGAATTTATTGGGATATCGCTGGAGTACAGTTTACTAGTAATTGTAGGCTAATGTAGTTGTGCAAAAACTTACAATTATTAACTGTTAAAATTTACTTGGATTCATCGTTGACTTGAATCTGTGGACAAATTTCAGAGGGACCAAGTTTAGAAAATGTGCACACCGTCAACTTTTATGAAGAGGTCCTCATACAACGCCTTAGCGAATTAAGAGTTGTTGGCAGCTGAGATAAGTCATTGACTTTGGCCACCATCAGGCTTCCAAAAAGATAAGCATATGTGTTTTGCATAGATGGCTATGAAAAATACTCCGTTAGGTAGAGTAAAATGAAGGGCTTGACGATGGTGTGTTAGGACAAACTCCACGTGATGTTGCACGGGATGCTGACTGGCCGGTAGCTATCCGTGAAATGTGGGCCTAAATAATAGGCATGGATGCGGCTACTTCATGAGCGTTGGGAAAGATGCCAGTCCAGAGATTTTGTTTAAACAGAACAATGCCGACTTCTTTCAGATTTGCAACTGCTGTATGAAGATCCTACGGTGTAGCTCATCCGGACTCATCGCATTAAGTGAAGTGAATTTGAATGCGTGGTCCACAACGTCTGTTATTGTTCTCACTTGATGCATGCAGTCAAAAACGAAACTTGTGCTCATGTGCCCCGAGTAGGATAGTTTCTTTTACGAGTGTAGTAGGAATTTTGAACCGCTAGGAAAACATTTGTGTCCCTGAGTTTTCCATGACTTGTACTCTGTAGAATAGTGGATAAAATACTCGTAAAGACAAGGTATTTTACGTGGAACAGGAATGTGGGAAGAAAAGGTACACACTTCCCGTAGCATAAATTAGACGTGAGGCTGCTGAATTACTTTCTGGGATGTAAGTTCCGCACATTCAGAGAAGCGGAAGATGCCAGTCGCTGGTACTGATTTGCCGAAAGACTTCTGATGGCCAAGCTACCTAAACTGTCGGTTGGGTGTCGCGAGTCCTTGTGTCAGGTATGTGCTTAAATTTGCTGACTGATGGGGACTTCACGACAAGGCCAGCTTTGGCATTCTAGGTTGAATATGCCCCGCCGCTGAGTATGTGGTGTCTACAATTCAGACGGTCCGCCAAGGGCTCTAAGATCAACCAGCCCTTCAGAGTTAGTGTTTTATGGTAAGTTGACAATGGACCCAATTGTTAAAAAGGCATGCAAGAATTTCGGAAATTTCCCATTTGAACTGTGGTGCCTACCCGTCCCACCGTATTATATGGAATCCATTACTCAATTCACATTGGAATTTACTAACGCCGCTGATAAGCAAGAAAACTCTACTGCTAATTAGTAGTTTGACAGATTTCGTTTAGTACAAGATACCGTTTCGTGAAAACTCAGAACTTCGACTTGTTTAGTAACTCATCTCGTAGATCGTGTGCTGCATCAGGGCGCGCTGTTGCTCTGGCTGAGTCGAATCCCGTCTGAGCCCTGACTTTTCGAAACTGTGCCTTTTAAATGATCAAATCCTCCAACTTGTTCATTAGTACTACACTTTGTACCAAATACAAACTCAGTGATGTGGACCAGTGACTGACCGAACCGTCGGGTGACGACGCAACAAACCCTCCCTCCACCCACAAACATGCACTCATACCGTGTATGAAGCAATGAAAAACAAACGTTGAGTATTCGTGTGAGTCACCTTACGTTTTCCACAAATGTAGACCTGTCCATTTCCAAGGCAGAACTAAATTAGACTGCCACTGTTGTTCAGCGGCGCCGGTTTTTCTCATCAGTAATTTCACCTTGTCTGTCTTCCTTTGCTGGACAATCCACTGTGAATATCATCCCTAATACTGTGCACCATAATTCAAAGAATGTTGTTGATTCTGGTTCATATCGAAATTCCATGATGTCATTGGCAAGGTTAATACCACTTTATACTGATGGATCCGATTGATGTGGTGAACATTATTCCATCTTTTTTTGTCAATGTTTCGGTGAGCTTAGTTCTTTCCTGGAGCAACTGCATAAATGTATCCAAGTATTATACCATGATTCAGAAACACCAAAGACTGTCTGAGATTCACAACAATACCGACCTCGTATGTGTGTCATTCTTGTCAGTAAGGTGTATATGTGCATTGGTCACAATTTTGGTTCCAAACATTCGGTCCAGCATTTAGTCCAACTGGGATTTTAGGTCCACACATCCACGTATTTCACCACTCAGTCAAGTAGGATTCCTCAATATCTCTCAAATTACACACCTGTACGAAGGAAATATGATAGAATAGGCATTACTATCACTTACAATAACAGACAGATCTTAATAAGTGCCAGTCAAGCATGGCCGACAATATTCCTGCAATTTTAGCCAGTCGCTGGGAAGGACAAATCAACTCAGCATGTTTTTAAGTGCATGTGTACTACAGACACCATGGATACTATATGCTATAGATTTCTGACTAACACTGCAATTCTGTGGACTCATACGTATGTGTATTTAAGTAGTTGAAACAGACAAACTGAGTAGTTAACGATTTATTGTGACGTCTCAAATCCACATCAGGATCAGTTTTCATACAAATGAATGTCTGAATAAGATTGTTTTGCACCTCACCATTTTCGCCGGTCGATCTGCCTTCGCTCATCTTTCGTTCTAGTGTCAATGGTGGAAACGTATTGCCTATGTTCACGTGCCGAATGAGTGAATTCCGTGAATGGTAGGCTTCCAGTACGGGCCGCTCACCCTTTCATTTTTACCCGCAAAACTACTTCTGCCTGGTCCTTCTTGACCTGGTGACCGGTATCAGCGCAGTGGTGCGATAGTTGTGATCCCGGGTCGACTCGTCTCATCGCCAATCTTATTCGTACACACGTATACTCGGCTGCTTGCTTGTCTCTCCAACTCTCTGTTGGTCGCACACCCCGAGACATGGAGTCGCGTAGACCACGCCATGTGGCACTACATGGCGTTCATCAAATCTGAGTGCAGTTTTGAGCTTGGATTGTGTGATATTTCGATGTCGGTGGGTTGGAATACTGTTTGTGTTGCTTTGTATGTGCCGTCAATATACGACACTGCCAACCGTGTTTTGCGTTGTGCATTTTCAGTTTTCGTGGACCTTCTGATGGGTACACTTAGGAAATTACTGGAGTACCCACTGGAAGTGAACAGTGTGAACAGATGTTCTGCCGGTTGTCTTCTAAGTCCGGATGAACTACCTTACGTGTCTGCACATCAG
The DNA here is from genome assembly GCA_008508345.1 of Paragonimus westermani. Taxonomy (NCBI): domain Eukaryota; kingdom Metazoa; phylum Platyhelminthes; class Trematoda; order Plagiorchiida; family Troglotrematidae; genus Paragonimus; species Paragonimus westermani. The sequence goes on from QNGE01002877.1 coordinate 23,416, forward strand.
AACAAAGTTTGCACACAGCAACTAAAGTTGCTTGCTCGGTGGTTGCTGTCTAATTTGAGAATGAAATCAGTTGCTGTCGATTTACCATACACAGTAGTTTCAAGATTGCCATCAGGTCTTCTTATAACCGTAGAAATAATGTAAAACGATTCTGGTTTCAGCGAACAGAACTGTTTCCGATAAATTCTCATATTAGGCTGATGCAGTTACATAACAAATCAAGGGAAACTACTGATCAAAAATATTACACGTGCAAACGTTGTTCCTTCAGTTACGATAGTCAATCAAATTTGGAACTGGTCAATCCGAGACCAAGATGAAATAACAAATGTGTCATCCGCATATCGAGTAAACGAGGCTTACACGTTTGTATTATGTTGCCAGGTCGAAAGAGTCGAAGGCTTACGCGTGTACGGCGAAACCTGAGCGCGTCAGTGTGTTCCTGGAAATGGGAACACACACGGTCGAAACCTCCGACAAACCGGTCGACTGTCAATGGGTACATGAGCGATCCACTCAGACTGGTATAGGCTTTGGTCGTCCTCCCACATTCCCACACTATGCTCGACACCGAAGGTGGTTGAAGAAGTATATGAATATGTCAACAGGTGTCCCATAACGAACCATCCTGGGAATTCACAAAGAAAATGATTACTGGATACATATTATCTACCCGCTTTGTTTCACCAATATTTTATGAAAGATGAATACTGAAGAACTAAACTAACCGCCAGTACCAATTGGTTTCAACGTCTTCCGTACTGTTCATTTTGCTGTAGGTTGTGACCCGATCGAAAGCTTCATGTGTGTCAGGTTTCCGCTGTTTTAACTGACACTAAACTCCTCCCCAGGACCTCACACTTCTTACACCTTCCTCTTGTACAAACCTGTAGGCTTAAGTCCACACCACGGGCAACTTAACATGTAACGCACTCAATCAGTCAACTTGAATTCGTTGTTGTTCGTCTCTCAGTGCTGATAACCCATGTCGCGAATGGTAATTATCAGTAATTCGTAAACCATCATTTCTCGTGTACTCCTATGATTAAAGTGCATTCGTTTGTTCCAGTGTTCATCAGATGTGTTCTAACTCGCTATTAGTGCATGTGACTGAACAAGACGGTCCATTTTTGCAACATATTCACGTTGACTACGCTTTTCACCTCTTTGTCAAGTCAAGTCAGTTATGTTTCTTCGCCTGCACGTGTACAAATTCTAGCTTTCCATACTCATATCTTCAGCAGCTGGAGGACAACCAACCAAATTCCCTTGAGTCTTAGAATTAGGATACCAATCATAGACCTCGTGGAAAGGTTAGCTAACAGACAAATTACGTATCAGGTGGAAGGAAGTTTATTGATCCAGCTTTGTGCATATGGCTTGAACGTCCTGTGATTGTCACGCCTTCCAACACTGAAGCTCTGTGTAACAGTTTGGTACACGTCAATATTTGATTAACGGCATGTTCGTTGTTGTCTGTTTGCAATTTGCCAGAACGTCCCATGATGCAAACTCTGATTGACCAAGGATTTGCGTTTGTTCATGCAGTCTGGTTCACTGCCAGTGCGTCAGGAAGCGGCTCTAATTTCGCATTGACTTGACCTAGTGAACTGAGAATCCGATTACTCAGTCGGGGATTGATGGGATCTGATCGTTTCGTGTGAAACACTGGTAGGCAAAGTGTGGGAAACAGCTGCGTTGAAACCCTACCGACCGTACGGAATCGGAAAACGAGTCGTGAGATCGTACACTAGATTTCTGTCACCCAGTAGGTAACCAAAACGAATACGTCATGTTAACCATAAATGTGCCCAGTCTGAAAATCAACCAGTCACCTGCTAAGACAAATAAGCTGGCGGTGGGATAAAAGTACATCGACCCTCTGCAACAGTGGGAGCGCGATCGCAACCTCCCCCTTTTCAACGAAGGCGAGTTGTTCACGTGACGTAAGGAGGTGTTCTGGGGTTAACACATAAACGTCTGAGTGGATGACGAGCACGGAGAGATCCACGAAGAACAAAATTATCCGAGGTGGTTGGGGCTTTTGATATGTTGCGGTTAACACAAGGGTACCAAGCTATGTCAACCGCTAATTATTCGTTGGACCATTAGTAATCCTGGTAACCATCAGCTCATTAATTCAGATGATTGACATGACATTTCCCGATGAAGGTTCCAACTATAATATGACAAAACTCATAAGCCTCGAGACTGATAATTGTACACGGGAGCAAAAGTCCCTCAACTTGAGGCGTAATCCGCACATACCGGAGGTCCTAGTTCCCATAATATCACTGACGGACTAAAATGCTATTATCCCTTGTAAGAGGAACTTTCTGTGATAGACGACTGCAACATGAGTGAATCACAGCTCGTCCCAGCATCTAATTTAAAACATGAGATCAATAATTATAATAAGCAAATCTTGATCGTTCACGACGATATTCTCGTGCAACAAAATCAGTTGCTTCTCAACTGGACCAGCAAGGACGAAGGTGAACCGTCACGGGAGCAGTCCAGTTCACTGATGACTACTCGCGCCGCAGACGATTAATGGCAAATTAGTTCAATAAAACAGAACAGGGTGAGCAAAATAGTGAGAACAAATGTTAGGTTGGTGAGAAGAAATAGAGAATGGAATCGTTGGGAACGAATTTTCCCATTTCAGGGATCAACCAATTTACAGACGGCTTACGTGCTTGTCTATCCACAATGTCAGTTACCGAAAGGCGACAATCGGAGAGCCCAGCAGCCCCGAAATCGGTGAACTCTGATCGACGGATCTCAGTGTGGTGTGCAAATGAGTGTTTCTGTGCGTAGTCCCGTTGAGACGCATAAGTCGTGTATTGGTTTCCCCAAATAAACAACTTCTGTGCCATCCGCCTTCTCGGTTCACAACACAGGGACCGTGCTTTGAAAGCGAGGAGGTTCGAACACGCATGCAACAACTGGGAATCAAGCGCACCCGAATGCCACCATATCACTCGCAAACGAATTGGTTCACCGAACGTAACAGCCGGACGATCAATGAATGGTTATCAGCCAAAGGAAGCAACTGGGAGTCTGCGTGGCCACTGGTTTTATTGGCATACCGGGTGTCTGTGCAGGCGAGCACGAAGGACTCTCGATTTCAGCTGATGTACGGTAGAACCCCTTGACTCTCAGTGGATCCGAACATTGAAGTGTGGCCAGAGTAGAGCGATTGTATCAGAGAATTGGTTGACGAAACAGGAAGGGTCAAACGCAATCTGAAGGCGTCACATGCACACGGAAAGGAGCAACCCGGAGCGCAACGGCTCAGCAAAGCTAGACTTTTCAACCTGGGAGAAAGGTGGAATATCGAGGTCACGGGAACACGGGTGCCAATGGCCCAGGATCAAGGAAACCTCTGCCTATATCCAAAGGTCCGTATTTGGTAGGTTCCAGACGGGGCCCACTATACACGATCGAGAAGGACGGTGAGACGAAACGAGTGCATGGCAGTGAGTTAGCAAAGTGGCACGAAATACGGGCGCGGCGAACCAGGAGAAGATTAATGAGACGGGAGGCAACACTGCGTTGGTCGAAGAGGATTCGTCTGCGGATGCAAATGCGTCGAGAAAACTCAGAGGGAGGAGGAGCGTTGTATGACAGGTAGTCTCGTTTGTAAATAACATGGTGCGCACATTCGGAAACTAAGTGGCAAGCCAGGAGGACGATGGAGAAGGAGCAACTATGAGGAATGTGTGTACGCATTATGGGCGAAGTGCTACCAGCGTGAACGACAACGTACTGCTAACCAATATCTGCGAATATACATCAGACGTATGAACGGGTATACGTGGTCGTGGTCCCAAGATTTGAAACAACCTGTACTCGCTCGCGTGATAAAAAGTTTACAGGCCAAGCGACTTCTGCGGTCACAACAATAGGACTCATTGCATCCCAGACATAAACCAAACTCGAACAGGCATATCCATATATTACCTGCACCCCTCCGTTCACTACCCCAACGGCACGTAATTTGACGATATACCATTTGGTATCGTGAATACCGATTTTAGTTCTTGTTGGTCCCACCATTCCGTCAAATCACTAAAGGGCCTGTGACTCAGGAGTGAGATGGGGTGTAGCTGTTGAAAACAGAAGTGTTCAACCGCACCTGTATGCACCAGTGTATGGACAGCGCCATGGAGATGAATCTCATGCTACTCTAGTTATCATCAGTGGTATCTCTGCTCCCGGTCTGCAGGCACAATATTTTCTTCGGTGTGTGTCAACAGTGTTCAACACTCCAGTGGTTTCCGAAGCGTATCTCGCCACAAACAGACATTTATGTGCTCTGACATAGATAGTTATAAATAATCACACACATCCCATCATTCAACTATACGTGTGCACACTCATACGCGTGTAAACAGTCTGGCGACAGGTCTCATGATATCACAGGATGTAATAACCAAGAGGATACCGTACCACAGAAATTCTGACCTGAATCACAGGCCACAACTCTGGAATATTCTAACAACCATTCGGGATCAGTTCTAAACAAGATTACTGGAAATACGAAAATACTGTCGAACAAATCTCATGTCAAAACGGTTCAGTGCAGGCCCTGTGAGAAACCATCACGGTTCGAGTTGAACAGATGAAATCATATTCGAACACCACTCTCAATCTTCACTCTAAAACTCCACTACACATGCGGCTTTGCACACTGCAACATTTCCCTCAGTCACTCAGACTGGATGAAATCCGCCATTGCACACATGCGGAGTTCAAGAAATCAGTGGGATTTATATCCCTCATTTCACTAAGGGGTTTTGACGCCACTAATTCCAGTAGGTTCGTGTCCACATCGTTCCTCCTGTGAAACCGGTGGGAGATTTCACGTGGAGGTTTCCTCTCGCCGTTTCATCTGTGACCGGTTCACCTTGTTTTGTCAAGACAGCTCCTACGTCTTGCCTGCATACGTCCATAGATTGTACGGACGAGCAGAAATGCTTTGGAGCTGCCTTCGCCTCACGCGCTAAGTCTGTCTCGAGGCAGCAGGTTATCAGACGCAGAGCCATGCAAGTTGACTTTCTGAAAGCTTCAGCATTTAACCGTTTGCCATGACTTCCGGTCTTTTTTAAGTCTTTCTAACACAGATTTTGGCTGACGAGCGAGCTACTCACCTCCGGACTCCAACAGACTGGAAGAGTCACAACTCCTTTTCGTACTAGGGCTACGGACTCGTCCATGATCTCAATAAACTCTACAATCACGGCTTCCCAATTGACCTCAAGCAAAGTGTTTCCATCCTCAGCGACCCAACACATGCACCGTGCCGCTTCCAAAACCACGGGCATATTCATCCAACAAAAGTTACGAACGGAGTGTTCGCAGTGAACACCTTCTGCGCACATGAACGTGGAATCTGGGAGTATGGTGAACGCTTCTGATTGATAGAACTGGAAGACAAATAACCGAAGTCATACATCAGGCACATTTGACAAGGCGAGGTCTAATCAGGCAATGAATGGCTTTCCAGCACTCAACTGGAGACAGTGGGTGAATGTGAACCCCGCGTAATCAACCAGCTCCAAGCCCACTGGAGCGATCGTGGGATCTGTGTGACTCACTAGCGGATGTGGCTAACCATTAGGTGTGATGAATGGTTCTGTGTTCCAGAGAAATGGGTGGTGCGTGTTAAACCCTGGATGCGACAGGGTGGAGTGAGAACAGGACAGATAGATACTAACGTGTGATCCGACAATCTCCGCTGTGCGACCCTCACGTTCACACACGCGACCAGCGAAGAGCCCAGCTCTGTGAACATCGTGATGATCACGCCACACGTGTGGAAAAGTGCACGGTGCTGTGTACACTGAGAGTGGTATGAAAGAGTAGTATGAAGTCGGTTGGAGTTGGAACCACCGCAATCAATACACAATGGCGTGTCAAGTGTGTTCAATCGTGTGAGTGAGGAAGGCCATTTGCAGTGAATTATGTATTACACAAAAATGGACAGTAACCGAAGTGGTTCATTAGTGAATGATTGCGGACGTAGTCAACTGATCGATTCCACAGGTTCCATCTCCTCGGTAGATTCGGAAGTAGCCCTGATTGAAATGAAGGATAAGGATTCAGTAAGTATTCATTCATTTTGATCACAAATGTGCGCATCAACAAGCTGGTCATCATTCCCTATTTCACTCTATCTCGATTTTCATCGGTTGGGGAACGTGAGGGATCAAATGTGCTGTCTGGTGAACTCGATCATGAATTGCGTAACCTGAATCTACACACCTGGCAACGGAATGCCGATTGCAAACAAACCACTCGATTTAACACTAATATTTCAAAGTGCACAAGATACACACAATTGCGACGACTCACATTTTCACCCCAACTAGTACCCCAACTATTCCTGACGGTCCAGTATGGAACACCATCTTCAGTGTCGTAGCCAACCGTCAATACAGCGTGATTCAATCCTTCAGGCGAACACGCGTACTCGGACGGGTGGAGAATTCCGGATTGGTAGAACTGGAAGACAAATAACCGAAACCATACATCACGCACGTTTCCGGCAAGGCACACAGATAATCAGACCAGTCAATTCGAATGAAGCTCACCTGAAGAGGATCAGCATTCAGACACGTACTCATCGGCCCGTGTTCTGCGAGCCAGGCTGCTTGTTTCTCCTCATCCGTCTCTAGAACAACGGAGTCGTTGATTTTCGCGAACAACTTCGAAGGGTCCATTCGACATGCTTGTTGCCAGCCAGTGTATGGATAGTCACTTTGCAATTCCAAGCCACCCATTCGTTGGATTTCTTTGTAAGTGAAAGGTGGGTATCCGCCAGCGCATCCATGATCCAGCCTGTCACAATCGACCAGTTGCTAGTGGGAGATGGGGAACGGAGACCGGGAACATTCATAGTGTTGTAGTTCCGAAGGTTTTGTTTTAGCTGTTCATGAGAATGTATTGTTATGCGTGTACAATACAGCGTGAATGCGCAACGAATTGAGACGTTTTGATCGATTTGTCTAACGTTGCACGCTTTTCACACACACACCCACAATACTCGACTGGTATCGACCTGTTGCACTCAAGGCTATATCATTCGGGTTCAGATAGGCAACGTTCCTATTACCAGCCCAGCCTAGTCCATCCCACTGATATGGCAATCCTCGTTAGATCGGCTGAGATTAGGCATAAATCTTTCGTACACACTGTTTCGAGGAATGCGTTCGACGTTCATGAATTCAGTCTGGAGAGAGTGAACAGGAAACGCATACGAGATCGGTTGACTGATCAACAAGTACCTGTTTGCTCAGACTGACAAGCTGCCCGGTTTTGAGGAACCATTGACCCTCAACGTTGGCCGTAACCGAGAACGCCCAACACGAACCGCACGCGCCTTGATCTTCGACCGGTCCGACGGCACCCTTGTCACGCCAGTCAACACTCGCCGGGGCAGTTTGGAGGTCATTCAGTTGCACGCGGTCCACTCGCTTGTCGATCCGTGAACCCAGGTACTTGGCTGCAAACTCCTCGGCTGCACAGACACAAATATCACGGTTAGAATATCATGCCACACTAGTCGTCGCACTGCACTTACGCGTCAGATCGGAGAACTGCGTCACACCGTATTTGGCCGTGCCTTGTTCTTGCATCTGATATTGTTGTGCACGCACCAGGTTGTCCTTGAAGATAGCGAATCGCTTCTGGTCATCTACATGGATGCGCGTTATCAGGGTCAACCTGGTAATTCACGTACCCTCATTGGCATAGACCTTTCCGTAGTCACGTTTGAACTGTTCGTACAATTCACGTGCATTGTCCGGCACCTGATAAGGAGGTTACAAAAGAATTGGCATGCAAGCAATCAGTAGGCAGCTATGGTTCGTGCTAACAGGTTGACCATGATCTAATCTGATAGCATAGGTGACAGCTACGTGGGAGTGAAACGGATCCATTCGAAACTCACCCGGGCGGTGCTCACTGCGAAAGCGCAGCCTACCACGACAACAAGACAACTGAGAGTGAACAGTCGCATTCTGCTTTCTGATCGCCCAAGCTCAAACACTGTCAATTTATCTAGTTCGGTTTGGTTAAAGTTCGGCGGAAGTGATCATAGGACGGTTGCCTGGCACTTAATCGATAGGGAACAAATTCCGCAAAACTGGGTTTTGATCTTGACCTCCGGTCACTCGCAGGCGGGTGCTGACACCTACGCGTTTGATTTACACTATCGAACGCAGTGCTTTCATTCCAATATTGCTCCGATTCACAAGGCAATTGGGCGTGTATATGTAGAATACATACATGCGGTTGGCGGCATCCAATTCGGATTAGTCTGTCACAGTGACCGAAGCCAGAGGACGCCTGCGCTTAACGATCACCGGTGTCCACTTCTACTAGTG
>QNGE01002877.1:53147-80170 GCA_008508345.1 Paragonimus westermani
TCGGCCAATCTGACAAGGTTGAACCCGCAAGGACCGAAGTCACAGTCAGCACAGCCCTCAGGATCTAAACAGCACGCAAGCCTGACCACCACGCCAAGGTAGCAGAAAGGGTCAGGACACACACACACGCACGCATACACTCGGGAGATGCGATCGAACCCGTTTTATGCGCATTCAAGCATCTTTCTAAGAATTATGGCGAAGGTTTTAAAAAATTACGACCAGGATGACCCTTACAGCGAACTGTCGTGAAGGCACTAACTATGGTCAAAAACTGTAGCAATACATCTGAGTGATGTCGATATGTAAATATCATGTGACAACTAAAGAAAAGCCTAGATCCGAAATAAAAAGCAATGCAAGCACGAACCTCGAAACCGTCAACTGGCCTTGATAATTTGTTTATTCTTAATTCGCACACTGTTGACAGTGACAACTTGGTAGTGTGTAGAAGTGTAGGTTCTGGCTACTAGCTTTATAAGTTGAAAAGTTGGCCAGAGGATGCGATAAAAATGTCACCACCTGAAGTTAGGTGTTCAACAAGGGCAAATAGGATGAAGATACTGCAACGATCAGCTGACGAACACGATCAACGAATGGGAGGCGTGATTTAGCTACAGCGTAGCATGTGTATACGTCTTGAATCGCATGCCATAACGGTTGGACTGCTAACCCGAATATCTAATTCAGTTGTGCTTTGGAGCAGGTTAGAGGTCATGTGGACAGTCGACACATGCACATGCTGTTTATGCTCTAATCTCCGTCCTTCTGTCATTTTGGCTAATCTACAGCTGATTTGGGCAACGCAACTCAAATTGGAGGATACAACAGTCTACTAACGTAAATCTACACTCAGGGAGACGATCAAAGTTCTTATGCGTAACCGGGTCACTCCCTAGATGGCAGGAAAATAAGTCCAGTACACTGAACAAGTGGCTTATCAACTTTGATGAACGGTAAATGAGCAAAACGGGAGAGGGTGCAAATGTATCTTAGCGGATTGTTGAAAGTACCATTATCCATACGTTGTAGTTGTGTCGTGGCCGCCTCAGATTACATTTAGGCAGGACGGTAAGAAGCCAGAACCTGGTAACGAAGTCCTCCAGGTAAGCCACACCAATACAAAGCCAGTGCGAAATATGTTACAACCAACATTCGTTTAATAGGTCAGTGAATAGAAAAAGGACATGGACACTAATTAAGACGGGTCTGAATCATAGGAGCTAAATTTTCAATTCGGTTATCATGCTCCAAGTTGAGCGACAAAAGCGAAACCATACTGAGTGAGAACAAAAGGTGAGAGAGGGCAAGAGTTATCACAATGTGAAGATGAACAGTACGCGAGAACAAGATTGCACACTAAGGGGTTGCCACCTTTAGCAGGACTATCGGACTAAAGCCGATTGCAAAAAAAAACAGATTTTTGGAACATTAGCGTTCGCTGTCAAATTATTCGTAGTCATACGCTAGTTGTCCAAGCTTAGATAGAAGAAACTGGCAGGCAATCGTGATAGGAATCCGCAGCAGTAAGCCTCGTTCCAGTGCGTCATGTTGGAAATGGCCACGTGATGCGGAATTCATGTGGACATGCCAATTGAATGTGATTGGTGTGAGCAAGCTTCTTAAGACTTGTACTCATGCGCCAACGACGAAAAGGTTGTTGAAGACAACACGAAGTGGATATGGATATTTAAATTCCAGTTTTCAATCATGTATAGACACGACGACCAGGTACACACCGTTAAGGTTCTTGACGCAACACAATGCATATGCGTGGTTAGAATAAATAGGAGAAAACAACTCATTCTGAGTCCTGGACTCAGGTGCGTATACTTTCAATGCCGGTATTAAAGAAAAGTACATCCAAAGTTTGGCCGATCGTATACAAGTTGGTGACGTTATAAGTTTGTAATAAGCTTCTCCCTAAACGATTAATGTTACAGAATAACTGCACTAACTTACATCAGTTGGCGTACTCACTTGTTTCCTGAATATTGTCATCCCTGTATAACAAAAAGTAGAATAAAACGTTTGATTCCTCGACTACAGTAATCTTTTCGCCTGAATGTGTTTTGTCTTCCCGGAACAGAATGGCATTCAGCCACTTCTCATGTTGTTAAGCGATTATTTTTTTGAATCTTTCCCAGTCTACCCGTTTAAATGGCCAAGAATCTTCCCCACTAGTCATGAATTCGCATGCTCCCAAATTCGCACTTCTTCTTTCATTATTCCTTTTCGTTCAGGAGCCCCATACACATTCCCAAATAGTCGTTCTTGCTAATGTATGTAGATACCGTCGGCTCTGGAGTCCAACACTCAGAAATATTCTTCGCAGTCGCCTTGCAAATAACTCTTGTTGGTCTAACGCACACCAGTTACCGATCAATACGTTCAAATGTCTTGATGTTCGTCTTCTCTCAAAAGAACAAGTGACCAGCAATTTTATGATGCATACCCTCAAGTACAAATTGAAAACAAGTTTTCTGCTGGGTCCCAATCTGTTAACCACTTACATGCCACGCTGAGTCATAACTTGATGTGTTCTCTCCATGTTAACGGAGTTCTTGTCGAAATGAAAAGACTCAATGTTATGTCCCACATTTCAAACAATTCCCAATCCCACATTCTCTCCGTTTCATGAATGCCTGCGTACTCCCCAGTTACTTTTCCTAGTCCTCTAACCAGAGATCTTCGGCCTTTTGCAGATTCATAACTGACTGCAGCAGTAGTTCCCGTTATATTCTCATTGATCCTATAATGGTTCAATGTGTTGAAGTAGGCAATTCTGATACTTCCTCTTTCTGTATCAACATTTTCAACTCGGCCGCAACTCAAATTTGTTTATATGTATATCCATGCATACGGTTGTTTACCTGTTATCCGTTAATTAGCATAGTTCCTTATAGTTTCCGACATTTTTACTAATTAGTCTGTCGAATTTGTGAGTATTCACCTTCCGAAGTCCATAAGGAAAATTCTTGACTTAACTTGATCGCTTTTCCAAGTAGAGTGGGTCACCGTTTTTTCCAGAGGTTAATGGTTAACCAGTTCTGAAATGGAAAGTTCTGTTTGAAACTTGCGCGAAAGCGTTGGTACGTGTTGCCTTGAGGTCCAGTTGAGATGGGTTTATCTCACTTAACATATACAGAAATATCCCGCGTAAGCTGCTCTGAAATCTGTGGTTATGGGAGTGCTCGGCCACCACATGAAACCTACTCAATGTGTCTGAGCAAACTCGGTACGATCTAAACCACAGACTATTTGTTACTGAATGACACATTCGGGGTGAACAACACCTTGCTACCCAGGCACCAGTGGCCGTGATACCCCGGAACAGAGTCCGCCATCACACGATTGACATGCAACGTTAGTAACTTCGCGCTAGTTCAAACTCTCCAGTGGCTGTTAAAATAGAACGCTTAACTTAACGCACTTACATTGATCGCACGAGTTATCATGGCATAGCAAAAGAACATGCTTTGTGTTTTCCGTCCTTTATTCACGTCACTTTCTGCAAGCACTGGAAGGGCATTTCCATCCATTTTCACAAACTGCGAACGGTTAGTCTGCGCCCTGTGCAATCGATTTAATAGTCACATAGACTTCCCAACTTCATTGTCGTCTGACAAAGATAGCGTTCTGGCCAGTGCCTTGATGACTAGTACTCCTAGTCGGCCACGATTCACAGGTGCCGCAAACGAATTTCCGCGCGTTCTGTCAGCAGTCGGCACGGGGAATGTTCGATCGACGCTTGCTGGTAACTGCAGGCGGCATTACTCGCTAAATTTCAGGTAACCATTCTTACTGATTAGTTCCGATGTTTTTCCGCCCGTACGCTTGGCACCTCAACTGTGCGACCCATCTTGGCGTTCCGGTTACTGCCAACCTCAATTCAGACCAGTAAGCTCCAAATTGTATGTAAAAGGACAATCATAATTGGTGCATACCGGTTTGGTCTGTAAACAGACTAAAATATATGGCGACTCCTTAAGCGATAAACAATACACCGAGCCGATATAAGCCGTTTGTTACATCATGACAACCGAGTCATCGGAATACATCTTTTAACATGTGTTTTCACTTTGTGCGCAAGATTTTCCATTACATGCTAAAGTAATTCACTCCGGTGCATTAGAATTTCCACGTTAGAATGTTGAACATGACAGCAAGAACATCATCGGCCCAATTAACCGGAAGGGACAACAAATTTTAATTAGGGCACTTCGGATTGGCTACTTTGATCGAGGAAGTGGTACGGATTATTCGAGGGGTGTCAACGGCTTTGACTAACGAGAACAGGCTTGGCGGTCAAGGTGGAGCACAGATCATCTGATCCTGTTCCTACCAATTCACCAAACCGCGGGCCGTATTGGTTTCTTTGACAGGTAAAGGGTTGCGAGTGGTTAGGAGTGTCTGTGAATCTCACGTCCAATAGCAGTGAGGTTTAGGGTTGTGGTAGACTTCGAGCCATAATGTGAGAGTGAACGAGCCTGTGGGAACATTTCCGTTATATCTCTTACACATATGGCTGGCGGACGCAAGTACACTCGAATCAGTCCCGAAACACGCAGACGTTTCATCGAAGCATGCGAAAGGAGCGACGACTGGCACGTGGCTGCCCTTCCGAATGGAGTCAAGCGTAATACGGATTCCAAGTGGCTTCATGTGGACTACATCAATTATGAAGCTCAGTCTCGCAGAGGATACAGAAGCAAGGTTGCTGGAGTGGATTCCCGTAGACTCAACGATTATACTGCCATTTTTGAGATTGAGCGTCTAGGCTAGGTTTGAGAAAGAGTTATCAACCACAACGATTAGTCGATACTTGGATGGCCGGTGTATAAATGTCAACAGACTGTGTGAATTACCGTTGGCATGAACCAAAATGAGAACTTGAAATTACGGCGACTGTTTGCATATCGACTGATGGAGTGCTATGCAAATTCAAAGGCTATTTGCTGGATAGATAAGGCAAACTTCAGTTTGTTCTGTACGGGGTCAATGGGACGTTCATTAAAAAAACGAGGGCATGCGTCTGTGCAACAAATAGCCTAGGCCGTAATCTTCATTTGATTGGAGTTATTACGTCAAGCTCGATATTGGGCTATACGGCGAGGGGAGGAGCATACAACAGCAGCGATTGCGAACCCTGCTAGATCAGACGAAGATCAGAGCACGTATGCCAGATATTGTGGTGATATGCGACAACGCCCCATGTCACACCGATTTGGAAAGTGTGTTTGCTGAGGAGTTATACAATGGAGGACAAATCTTACGACTGACACCCCATTCACCAATAATGAATCCAACTGAGACTGTCTGGAGCATGTTGAAAGTAAGAGTTAAAAGGCAACTGCAGATGCAACACGAGACAATAAGAAAGGGGAGATCCTTAGGGTGTGGAAATTCAACAGGAGTAGAGAATGCGGACCCTGGAAAGAGTAATCATTTCTGCTATGTGCGAGGTCACCGGAGACCATTGTATTATCTTTGTTGGTCATGCCGAATGATGTTTTGTACAGGTGATGAACGGTGAAACGATAGTGTCACAACCGTAAACCCACATCTTCTCAGTGAACAAGCGATGCTCTTTTTGATTTTGTATTCCCTACTTTCTGGAAGTTAGCCCTGATTAAACTAATGCATGATCCATGGGCGTGTCTAGATTATGTAAGATTTTCTTATATTTGTTTGGACGGTTAAGAACAATCAAGCTACCCGCATGCTTTAGATAATCGAATGTTTCAACTTCGCGCCTGAAAATAGTAAATGAACATACATACATACATACATACATACATACATACATACATACATACATACATACATACATACATACATACATACATACATACATACATACATACATACATACATACATACATACATACATACATACATACATACATACATACATACATACATACATACATACATACATACATACATACATACATACATACATACATACATACATACATACATACATACATACATACATACATACATACATACATACATACATACATACATACATACATACATACATACATACATACATACATACATACATACATACATACATACATACATACATACATACATACATACATACATACATACATACATACATACATACATACATACATACATACATACATACATACATACATACATACATACATACATACATACATACATACATACATACATACATACATACATACATACATACATACATACATACATACATACATACATACATACATACATACATACATACATACATACATACATACATACATACATACATACATACATACATACATACATACATACATACATACATACATACATACATACATACATACATACATACATACATACATACATACATACATACATACATACATACATACATACATACATACATACATACATACATACATACATACATACATACATACATACATACATACATACATACATACATACATACATACATACATACATACATACATACATACATACATACATACATACATACATACATACATACATACATACATACATACATACATACATACATACATACATACATACATACATACATACATACATACATACATACATACATACATACATACATACGAGCCAGAAACTGAAGCAACATATATCGAACAGTACAATTGCTTGTCACATCTGGATTCATCCTTGGATTCCATGGGCTCGGAGTTCCTTGATATTGGGCAAATTTCCCAATTTTGTCATGTTGAGTGCCGAAACGATCCACGTCTGATCGTTGAGTTGTACGTGGGCCGAACCCATATCAACAAGTCGGATACAAGAGTGTATACAAATACTTCTGCGGTGCTACTAGAGAAGATGCGTCAATAATTACATTAGGCAAATCTCTGTCGTTCACCTAGATAGTCCCTGACTTTAATTTTCTCAATGATTTAACTCCATCTCTGGACCTGACAGAGTCAACTAAGCTCAAACTTCTACGCAATCATCTGGGAAGTGAAGGGCGGAAACAGTTTGACATCCATCCTCTGCGTCAAAAAAAAAAACCACTTTGGAAGAGGCTTTAAATGCTGTTGAAAAAATACTAAGGGCCGTTACCAACGTATACACGCATCCAGGTTTACTTTCTCCAGCACTAAGAAACGTGAAGCATACTGGAGAACCACTGAAAGAATTCATTTCTCGATTTATAAGACCCATCTGATTGTGTGAATACTCTAATATTCCTACTAAGAAACTTGAAGGTTGCATGCTCATACAACGGCTTATCTTTTGGATTCGAAATGAAGAAAATTCGTGAATCTCTTTTCACTGAGGACGCATCCAAATTATCTTGAGAGAACGCCTGTGAAATCGTCCGTATTAAAGACCAAGTTCGATCGCAATGTGAATTGTCCCCGAAGTCGCCACAGTCGGTTTCAATGATCGAAAATTTGAAGCTGTCAGCTGCCTTCTAACTTCTCGGCAAATGTTTCCGGTGTGGATGAACAGCACATTGAGCCAATAATCTGGAATGCTCAGCAAGAACTGCTAAATGTTCGAGTTGTTCTGGGATTGATCATTTTGCAAAAGTCTGCCGTACGTGTTCGGTGCATGCACCAGATGGAGGTGCCGTTACTGTTCCAGAACAAACTCCTACCGCAGAAACAATTTATGCCATATATTCTGACGAATATATTGCTGTTTCCATGTCGGTTGAAGAACAACGATCACCACGTCCACATGTTTGAACCATTTATTTTCTATCTTCGGCCTCAAGACTGCCTCTGGAAATGGAACTAGATTCTGCATCTCCAATAAACATAACTACCCATTTACTATATGAGCGTCATTTCAAACATCCACCTGTGCACCCAACGGTTTATAAATTTGACAGCCAGCCCAATGCACCCACAGAAATGAAGGCACTCACATTACACCAACTGTGTATTGAATTTTCCCTACCTGCTTCTGTGATTGTGTATGTATGCAACATGAACAGAAATTCATTGTTAGGTCGTAACGCAATGGTTGCTCTGATCCTGGCACCTTCTACTGAACGTATGACATTAGCCTCTTTTGATGTGCAATTGTTGCATCATAAATACTCACGATTACTTGCTGATTCAATCGATCGTTCAGTCAACGTAACCCACCAAATTCGTTTCAATTCGGATGCAAATCCGTCCTCCATATCACAAACGCGACCGATACTTCTTGCAAAGCGGAAGCAGTTTCTTCCGAAATGACAACGGGGCCGTTAACCTGCTGGACTTGGGTAGATGCATTAGTTGCGATTTTTAAAAAGAACGGTAACGTTCGATTGTGCACAGATCTTCGAGCACTTAACAAACAAATTGTGGTTCAAAAATTCACTTTGCCTATTCAAGATGGACTGTTAATCAAACTTGCCCGAGCAAAGTTTTTCTCAAAAGTGGACACCAAATGTGCTTCCTTTCACATATCACTTCCGGCCGATTCCAGATCTGTCAGTGGTTTTCTCATTACACAAGGTCTATTCCAGTACAAAGTTCTACCAATGGGTTTAAGTTCGGCTCCATCAGCTGGGCAAAGATTGACGGCTCAGTCTTTATCTTCATGCCGCAGTTCTATTGTGTACATGGATGATATATGTGTTTTCAGCAAATCTGAAGAAGAACATGATTTTAATCCTCACTCTGAGCTGAATCGTCTCCATCAGTTGAACATAGGTTTGAACTTAAACAAGTGCGTATTCCGTGTGACTGAAATATCACTCCTTGGCCATATTATATCTGATGAAGGAGTTCGCCCCAACGTGCGAAATACTGAGGCTATTGCAAATGCTCCAGAACGTACGAATATGCTCCACCTCAAATGTTACCTCGGACTCTGTTCATACTAATTAAGCCATCTTCCGAATTTCGCCACCGTGGTCGAGCCACTGCGATTGCTTACAAGATCCAGTATTCCTTTCGAGTGTTCCGACACCCAGAGAGATTCCTTTTCACGCGTGAGCCAGATGATTGTTTCCGGTTTCGTTGTCGGTATCTTTGACGAATCCTGTAGTACGTTCGTTTCAACAGATGCCTCCGATGTTGATCTAGAGGCTGTTCTTTCTCAAATTCAACGAGAACAGGGAAAGATTGTCACATACGCATCACGAACACTTGCTGGTACGAAACGTAAATATTGAGTCAGCGAAAAACAAGCTTTAGTCTGTAGCTGGGCCTGTGGGAATTGGCATATGCACCTTCTCGGTAGACGCCTCACTCTGAGAACTGATCATGCAGCATCGACGACACTTCTGAGTCAAGGAACTGACGGCCATAGACCATTACGGATCAGTCGGTGGTACACCAGACTATAAATTTACGACCCCGAAATTCAATACAGAAGTGATTCACAAAATCAAGTGGCTGGTACACTTTCCCGCCTACCTTTGTCTGTACAAACTGATGCAGATGATATGAACGAATTCGAACTGGTGGCTGCCATTGATGACTTGGCAATTCATGCGGTAGCCAAGGAGCGGCTGCGAGAACATATACAAATGGACGATGAACTCCAACAATTGAAACAATGTATTTCTACCGGATGGCCTAGGTTGTACTGATGTTCATCAACAGTTAAAACGCGTTCATTTCATGTGTCAGCTTTCAATTGCAGACATGACTCAGAAAAATTATTCTTATAGAAGAACTTATCATTGCGTATGGGTTCTCGGGAGTAAACAGTGGATACTGATGGGTCTCCAGCGTTTCGTTTCGATCAGTTGAGAGCTCGTACCATGAAAGTGGCAAACCATTTGAGGGTTTTTTATTACCACTGAGGGTGTGGCCCAAACCAAACACGTCACTGAGCTGATACCTCCCATTCTTACTAGCCGGATCAACTCATCCTCCAGCGACGCAACAGCTAGTTGGGGAACTGGTTTTCGAGGTATGAAACTCTTTTTTCCCCTGAATGAAGGAACAATTTAGCTCCTGCCTGCAAACCTGACCAAGACATTCTTTAAAATGGATGTGGTAGTCTTTTGTGGTAGTCTTCTGTGGTAGTCTTCCTGCAATTGTGAAGTCATTTTTGCTTCTATGTATTCGTCAACAAAGGACCTCGGCTTTCGATAGACATTCATAATTTTAACAACTGAACAGAGTGACACATCGAATGATCCCAGTTTATCAACCCAGTTCTTATGTAACAAAGTCAACTGTGTATCACTTACAATGTGACAGGCATCACTAGCATGCAGATTCCCAAGTTATAACTCCCACTAACCATTCTACAAATGGAGCTTGAGTTCCCGAGGTGTTCCGTGCCATGCGGTTAATCTGCACCTTTACCAGTCTGTGTAAATAATGTCGTTTTCTCTAAGCTGACTGTAATGTCACAAGTCGTATCTAATTCTGGACGCACCCTCATATCATTCAGTAAAATGTCAACGCACTTCCTGTTACTTGAAGTGCAACCAACGAGTGCAACGGAGACAGCGTCAGACCGACTACTATAGTAGGCCGACATGGTAACTCCTCGTAAACGTCTGGATTAGGGTGCGATCTCACAGCAGACATCTTTATATCCACGCTTTCCACATCTTTGGTCCACGTGATTTCGAAATTTGCAAACCCGCGTAAAATGCCGTTCTCTACAGTTCTAGTACACACTTGATGACCTCAATGAAAATTCCGCTGTCTGGATACCTTGTGCTTCACTGATAGTGCCCGCATCATCTTTTTCTTGACTATAGCGATTGTTTTCAAACAACCTGGTGTCGGTTTTCCTATCTGTCAGCTGTTAGCACTCATCTATCACAGTCTGCAGTGTCATATATGAGTCATATTCTAATTATGATAAGGTGCATGCACGAATATCTGATTTGAGTGATGATTTAATTCCATACATAAATTGATTTTTTAAACTGATGATTTGAAACAGTTTGTTCCCTTTATGAACTTGAATAAAACAATGAGAAGACGCAATTTATATGATGTTCTCCGGAGTAACATTTCGTACATTCTGATCACACATGGACATGTAACTAATTTTAAACGAATCAAAATTCCACAGAGCGGAAGTCATGGCTTAAGGGATTAAACAAACAGACACCAAAAATGAAAATCACAATTGTGGGACTGCTGACTACCAGGGTAGCCGCAGTGTCAACACAAATTGTTTTTGAACACACAGGGGGGGACTGTGACGTTTAATGGCCAAAGCCTCAGCAAACTGGAGTATGCGTTTCCGGTTGCTCCGAAAGATCACCGAGAACGCGTCAGAAACTTTGACTGTGTCCTGTTTGTATTATGTGCTTTGCGACGGAAGATGCGGGGTGCCGTCCATTGGCATCTATACAGGCTCCTGGCGTTTCTAATTGCGTCTCCAACCATTTGGGTACATGCTCCTTGATACGAACAGCTAGTTGTCGGTTTGTCCTCCCTATGTAGCTCATACTGCAGCTACACGAGTATTTGTATAAACAGTGAGATGTGACAGACGTACACTGTTTGTTCGTAACCGGGGCGACTGGTAGAGTTCTAGTTCGTTGTATTACGCACAGTTTTGCAGCGTTATAAGTCCTGGATACAGCCGCTGTTAGACGCTTCCTCGTCATTGTTGACCAGCTGTCCCCTAGAAACGGGAGTTCTAAATACACCGTCCTCTTCGGTACCGTCGTCACTTCTACGGTTGGGATGACGGCTTTGCTGTACTTTTTAATAAATCCCAGAGGGTACCCGTTGACCTGCAGAGTGTCTGTCAGTAAGCCTAACTCTAGTTGTAGGTTGTCTTCCGTGCAAATCCTCCGTGCTCTATGGAAGAGCGTCCTGACTAGACTTCTCTTATGCTGCACCGGACAGAAGCTTTCGAAATGCATGTACTGTCCAGTCCAGGTAGGTTTCCTGTAGACGGATCTCCCTACTATGTCATCTTGTCTTCGAGTGACTAGAATGTCCAGCCACGGAAGGCAGTCATTCGCTTCGTTCTCTCTTGTCAGTTTTAGGTTCGGGTGAGCCTGGTTCAACTTCGAGAATAACGCATTCGATTCACTGAAGCTGTCGAAGATGGCCAGAATATCATCTACGCAGCGTCTGTACAGCACTGGTTTTGACAGGCTTTCGCATAGTGTGGATTCTACTTTGGCCATGAAGAAATCCGCTAAAAGTGGACCCAACGGACTGCCCATTGCAACCCCATCCTCTTGTCGGAAACTATGCGTCTGAAAGTTGAACCTTATATTATGTGCGCATAGGAGTAATAAAGATTTCGGTTCGACAATCGGGATAGGAAAAGGAGTACTGCTCCTTACAATGAATTCGCAACTGCTATCAACTGTTTCATGAAGCGGAATGGTAGTAAACAGGGATNACAGGGATGTCACGTCAAATGAACACATCAGTTTATCTCGGACATTTAAGCCACCTATACAGTTAACAAGTTCAAAACTGTCCTTTAGACTGTTTTCTGACTGATTCCAGCAAATCAGCTAGCCAACGGGCTAATTTATGCTGATGATTGTTGTGATCTGACAACCTGAATTCCTCAAAATCACGACTGTAGGATCAAGCGGAACGAAGATGACCGATTGAGAATAAGGTGGAGTAAACAAGTAATATATTGTCGACACGCGAATTCGACGTGAGAGCGAGCGAATCATATGACTGGACGATAACAGCGGAATGGTTGGTGAGTGTGACATGAGTCGTGCGTTCGAGTGCATGTAGTCCTTGTCGGTAGCCTGGCTCGTTCAAACAAACGTTCTAGCACACACAAAAGTTCGAGACAGAAACAATGCAAATAGCAATCGGAATTCTGACAGTCAGTAATAAGCAGGTAGGATCGCTGCAGAGCTCTCTTTAGAATATAACCAGAGAGTGGACTTCGACAGTGTAGCAGTATTGCAGTTGGTCGGAACCGTTGACATGAGCGTGAATGGTTCAGTTCAATCCAGTTACACAGCTCGTGTCTACGGTCGATGCAGTGCTCAATAATGAAAAAAGATAGTTTGTTTTCATTGTGCCCAAAAGAACAATGCATTTTCGAAGTGGAAACGACTTGTTGGCTGAGTTCACTGTAGTTATAACCATCTAAAACCAACTGCATAAGAAATCGCAAGGGAGAAGAACTAGACACGACGAACGCCCACGTAGTCTGCGAATCACACTGGCCTCTGCAACTCACGAACACTCCTATTACGGAGGCTTGGCACCGTCGAAGCCGGCTGAGTCGCAACCGCAACGGAATCTGTATAAATGGTAGGTGATGTACTAGTCGTTGGGGATGTTGCTGGTTGCGGATCACTTCTCACATCAGGTACCTCGATAAACACTGGTTTCAATCTATTGATAGCGATGACCTCTCGCTTACTGTTGCGCGTCAAAACGGAAGTCCTATTATAGCCTGTCAGTACACGGAACGGCCCTGAATAAGGCGGGTGCAAAGGTCGTCAGGGAGCCACCACACCGAACAAAACGTGAGAACATGTTGGCGGGTCAGGACCTATTTAAGCTGGCGTCGTCTGTTCTGTTGTTGGGGTTGGTCGGATTCATCTCATGTGTTGGGCCAGCCGCTCACCGTGATCTGCGAAGTTGATGAGTATCGCTACACGGGGAGCAGCCAACTCTCGGGGCAAACTTGAGGGGCACCCACAGACTAGTTGAGCATGGGCGATATGTAGATCCGCCTTTAGCTTGTTTCGGATATCTAATAAGACCAATGGCAGAACTCCACGCCACGAAGGGTTGTTCCTAGCAGACAGGGAAAATTTCAACTGCTGACGAAAACGCTCAGCTAAGCCGCTGGCTGCCAAATGGTGAGTTGTTTTCCGAATTCGACTAAATTCCAGAGCGTCGAGAATTGACGCGAAGGTCAAGTCAATATGTGCCCTGTGGTCATTGATCAGCACAGCGGAACAACCAAACTGGGCAATCGAACGTTCCAGTAACGCTCTGTGACGGTTATTGAGGAGAAATTCGGGGTTGATATTGCTTCTGGCCACTATGCAAACCTGTCTTCCCATGTTAATATATACACAGACGTAATGGAGGGTGGAAAGGATCCGACCAGGTCAACAAGTACATGAGAGAAACGCTCATCGAGAGCTGCAAAACGGCCCAATAGGGTACGCGTGTGACGATCAATTTCAGACCGTTGGCAGTTCATGCACAATTTGGTCCATGTGCAGATGTCGCTACTGACATTGCGTCAGACGAAACGTTCGGCAACCATCTTGACGGCTGAGCGTATGCCTGGATGGGACATGTGCAACGAGTCAAAAGTTAGGCGGTGGATAGTCAACGGAATAATCGGGCTAGGGATGCCCAGTGGAGTATCACAAATAATCACCCTCTTCGGGTGAGTTTATGGGGACGTGTGCTAACTTTAGGGAACAGGACGGACGGAGTTGTTCTATCTCCGGATTGTTGTCCTGCGCCACCGCTATCGCTGCCAGATCTACTGAGTTGTTTACCATGCACGCTATAGCACTGACGTGCCAGAGAGCATCGGCGACTGAGTGTGCCGTATATCAGTCATAAGCTGAGCGATATAATCCAGGTGTCGGATCTCTCTGTGAGAGTAGCTGTCCACAGATAGTGCTGAGGGAGCGGATGAATGATGATGTGACAGCGATGCTATATTGATGGTAGCTGTCTTTAAGTTACTGAACACCTTTTATGGGGTGGCCGTAAGCAAAAGTTAGCGTACCTCAACTCTGAGCATGTCGGCGGGTAGATGCATTAGATGGGTGCAATTAGGAGTCAAACTGCGATAAAAAATTGACTAAACCATCGTGCCGGCGAATCTGGGTCCCGGGTACTCCACTATTGCCTGGACTTTTTGGGGAGGGATTCACTTCCGCTCATGGATATACTGTGGTCCAGGAGGTTGCGCGGGGCACCCCAACCTATCAGTTAGGTAAGTGTACGGTCACCCTATGGCGCGACGAACGGGCGTACAATGAACACAACTGTGTGCAATCTTCTTCTTGTGATGAGTTAGCGACCAAAATAACATCCAACTACGGATCAACATCGCCCAGTCCACGACGCATGTTGTGAATAAAAAGTTGGGAAGTCTGAGCAGCGTTACTAAGACCAAACGGCACGTGTGAAAATTCGAGACGTCCGAATGGCGTTATTACTGTTGCGCTCGAGATGCCGTCGGCGGCTACAGCAATCTGGTTAAAAGAGTAAATTTGGTCGAGTTTGTTAAATATCTGCTTTCTCGATAGGTTTGCCGTCACGTCTTGAATGTGAATAATTGGATACCTATCGAGAGTGGTTGTGTTGTATAACAGGCAGTTTCGTTGTTAGTAGTGTACTGCCCACCAATAGTATATTACCCACAGTCGACATTCAGGAACAAAAGAGCAAGCCGAGAAAGCCAGGAAGACAAAAAGAGACTATCGGAACAGTGTGTACGTGCTGTGTGAAAACTTTCAGCAAGGCGAATAACAACGTGCTGTCATCCTATGTATGTGAGTGCCCGCCTGCCATGTAAACGAGTGCACACGTTTGTGGCTTAAATTTTAACATGACCTGTACGGAAGTTTCCGCATTAAACGAAATTGGAGGCCAAGCGTCTTTTGCGGACACAACAGTTGTGTCGTTCATTACCCGATAGCTGGCACATCAGCGTCAGCCGTTATCAGGTTTTTTAGGTACCATGTGCAACGGCGAAGCCCATGGATCTTTGAACTGACGGATACTGCCGAGTAGACCCATATTCGAATAAAGAAGACAGTAGGCTGATGTTGCACGATTTATGTCCGGACAAATTTCGCTGCATCTTTACGAGTGCATACTACAGACCATTTATATATCAGTATGAGAAAGAGAACAAGATACCAGAGAAAGCCAATTGTCAGAGTGCACAATCACTGTCACTACCAAGGTAGCGACAACCCTACAAACAGTTGTTTCTGAACACACAACACGGGTTTGAACTTTCGGATTGCAATCGCTTCGGCATAACGCAGTGTTCGCCTGTGTGACGTTGAGTAGATAACGCGAAATGCCGTTGTGGGGTCACATTGGTGTTGCGTCATTAGGATATGACGCGCAATGGACGATGCAGGCTCCTTGTTTCTATGCGCGGCTGTGACATCATGTGTTCGCGTAATCTGTTCCCTGACCCACTTCGGGATGTGCTCCGTGACCCTGGTTCGCAACTGGCGCTCAGTCCTGCCTATGTAGGATGCTCCGCATCTACATCGATATTCATAGATAAGGTTGGATTTGGCTGACTCAGGTACCGGTTGTTTCACACAGGGTGTCGGAATCCGGAATGTTCTGAACAGAATCACTGGAACCACTGCATTGTATGTTCTCGCGATAGAACTAACCAGACGACGGTGAATAAGTTGGCATACATCATCACCCTTGAAGGGAAGACGAAGAAATACCGGCTTTTTGGACACTGTGTCGGGTCGAATTCCTATGTCGATGGGCTGTTTAAATCTTGCAATAAACGGTTTAGGATAGCCGTTTAGTTGTAGGGTGGTCTCTAACAGGGCCATCTCTTCTTGAACAGTATCTTCAGTGCAGATACGTCTGGCCCGATCAAACAAAGTGCGCACCAAACTCTGTTTGTAGGATCGGGGAACAAAGCTTTCAAAATGCAGGTACTGACCTGTCCAAGTGCTCTTGCGGTGGACGCTTCGTTGAATCGAGCCGTCTGCATTTCTCCTGATGCATATATCCAGAAATGGTAGGCTGTTTTGATTCTCGCCTTCCATACTGAAATGTATGTTTGGGTGCAGGGAATTCATCTGATCAATTAAGCTCTGTGCTTGCAGTTGATTGTGTGCGATGAGAAGAATATCATCGACGTATCGCTTGTATAGCTGCACGGAAGATAACCGTTCTGTAACTTGTTGCTCAAGTTTTGCTACAAAAATGTCTGCCAGAATAGGGCCAAGCGGGCTACCCATAGCTACCCCATCAATCTGTCTGTAGGCCGAGTCTTGGAAAACAAAGCTGACGTTTTTGGTACAGAGCAGCAGTAGTTGTTCCAATTCGGAGTCGGGTATTCCAACTTCTAGATGATGCAACCTCATATAGGAAAGCAGGAATTCGATACATTCGTCTAGGGGAACGTTCGTAAACAACGACTCCACATCAAATGAGCATAAATATTTGTCCCGAATATTCATTGTCTCAAGTAAGCCAGCAAGTTCAAAACTATCTTTCAGACAAAACTGA
The DNA here is from genome assembly GCA_008508345.1 of Paragonimus westermani. Classification (NCBI taxonomy): domain Eukaryota; kingdom Metazoa; phylum Platyhelminthes; class Trematoda; order Plagiorchiida; family Troglotrematidae; genus Paragonimus; species Paragonimus westermani. The sequence continues at coordinate 70,331 of QNGE01002877.1, forward strand.
GTAATTCGGTCTCGAATGGGTTTCAAAAGTTTCGCAAGCCATTTAGCTACTTTGTGTTGTGGCGAGTTAGACATAGACAGAATCGGCCTGAGAGGGACGCCAGTCTTGTGAAGTTTCGGGAGTCCATATAGCTGTGGGACCTGGGTTCCAATTGACTTTAGAGATTTAAAGGTTGCTTCATTGATGAAGTTACCTTCCAGTAATACTTGCAGTTTTCTATTGATACTCTGTTCGACGTCTACTGGGTTGTCTGGTCTTTCTTCCTTTTTGAATCTCAAGGAATCATTCAGAATAGGTTGCATCTTATTGATGTAGTCAACCTTGTCCATCAAAACTGTTCCCGATCCTTTATCCGGTTGTAGCATGATCAATTTGTGGTTACATCTGAGCGATCTGAGGGCGCTGATATGTTGGTTTGTGAGGAGACACTTTTGCCGACTAGACATAGTTCGAAATTGGTGTTCCAAATCAACAAGCTTCGCTTTTAGCCAGCTCTTATTCTCGTCTGATGTAGGTTTCTGATTAGAGAATTGTTCATAGAACTGTTCAAAATGAGCTTGAGTCTCAATAGGGTTAATCTTTCCAGGTGGAATACAAAATTTTAAACCATAACATAAGGCTTCTAGCTGGATCTCGGTCAGTTGAAAGGAAGACAAATTCATCACGTACTTAGATGGATCCTTAGGGAATTTCTCCTCAATCATGTTGTGCTTAAGTGATTTCTCTAAACAATCGCGCATAGAAACTTTAGTTTTCTTGACTAACCCTATTGAGACTCAAGCTCATTTTGAACAGTTCTATGAACAATTCTCTAATCAGAAACCTACATCAGACGAGAATAAGAGCTGGCTAAAAGCGAAGCTTGTTGATTTGGAACACCAATTTCGAACTATGTCTAGTCGGCAAAAGTGTCTCCTCACAAACCAACATATCAGCGCCCTCAGATCGCTCAGATGTAACCACAAATTGATCATGCTACAACCGGATAAAGGATCGGGAACAGTTTTGATGGACAAGGTTGACTACATCAATAAGATGCAACCTATTCTGAATGATTCCTTGAGATTCAAAAAGGAAGAAAGACCAGACAACCCAGTAGACGTCGAACAGAGTATCAATAGAAAACTGCAAGTATTACTGGAAGGTAACTTCATCAATGAAGCAACCTTTAAATCTCTAAAGTCAATTGGAACCCAGGTCCCACAGCTATATGGACTCCCGAAACTTCACAAGACTGGCGTCCCTCTCAGGCCGATTCTGTCTATGTCTAACTCGCCACAACACAAAGTAGCTAAATGGCTTGCGAAACTTTTGAAACCCATTCGAGACCGAATTACTCAGTTTTGTCTGAAAGATAGTTTTGAACTTGCTGGCTTACTTGAGACAATGAATATTCGGGACAAATATTTATGCTCATTTGATGTGGAGTCGTTGTTTACGAACGTTCCCCTAGACGAATGTATCGAATTCCTGCTTTCCTATATGAGGTTGCATCATCTAGAAGTTGGAATACCCGAAAGCGAATTGGAACAACTACTGCTGCTCTGTACCAAAAACGTCAGCTTTGTTTTCCAAGACTCGGCCTACAGACAGATTGATGGGGTAGCTATGGGTAGCCCGCTTGGCCCTATTCTGGCAGACATTTTTGTAGCAAAACTTGAGCAACAAGTTACAGAACGGTTATCTTCCGTGCAGCTATACAAGCGATACGTCGATGATATTCTTCTCATCGCACACAATCAACTGCAAGCACAGAGCTTAATTGATCAGATGAATTCCCTGCACCCAAACATACATTTCAGTATGGAAGGCGAGAATCAAAACAGCCTACCATTTCTGGATATATGCATCAGGAGAAATGCAGACGGCTCGATTCAACGAAGCGTCCACCGCAAGAGCACTTGGACAGGTCAGTACCTGCATTTTGAAAGCTTTGTTCCCCGATCCTACAAACAGAGTTTGGTGCGCACTTTGTTTGATCGGGCCAGACGTATCTGCACTGAAGATACTGTTCAAGAAGAGATGGCCCTGTTAGAGACCACCCTACAACTAAACGGCTATCCTAAACCGTTTATTGCAAGATTTAAACAGCCCATCGACATAGGAATTCGACCCGACACAGTGTCCAAAAAGCCGGTATTTCTTCGTCTTCCCTTCAAGGGTGATGATGTATGCCAACTTATCCACCGTCGTCTGGTTAGTTCTATCGCGAGAACATACAATGCAGTGGTTCCAGTGATTCTGTTCAGAACATTCCGGATTCCGACACCCTGTGTGAAACAACCGGTACCTGAGTCAGCCAAATCCAATCTTATCTATGAATATCGATGTAGATGCGGAGCATCCTACATAGGCAGGACTGAGCGCCAGTTGCGAACCAGGGTCACGGAGCACATCCCGAAGTGGGTCAGGGAACAGATTACGCGAACACATGATGTCACAGCCGCGCATAGAAACAAGGAGCCTGCATCGTCCATTGCGCGTCATATCCTAATGACGCAACACCAATGTGACCCCACAACGGCATTTCGCGTTATCTACTCAACGTCACACAGGCGAACACTGCGTTATGCCGAAGCGATTGCAATCCGAAAGTTCAAACCCGTGTTGTGTGTTCAGAAACAACTGTTTGTAGGGTTGTCGCTACCTTGGTAGTGACAGTGATTGTGCACTCTGACAATTGGCTTTCTCTGGTATCTTGTTCTCTTTCTCATACTGATATATAAATGGTCTGTAGTATGCACTCGTAAAGATGCAGCGAAATTTGTCCGGACATAAATCGTGCAACATCAGCCTACTGTCTTCTTTATTCAAATTTTTGACGGGAAAAGAATGTTCCATATTCTCAAGTTTAGTTGGGAAAGTTTTAGTTTATAGGGAGCTACGTGGCACGGACGACTTCGAACTGGCGGCTCACGTGTGGCAATGTGATGAGCGACATCGGTTGTCACGACCGGTAGTTTGTTGGCGGGTCGGATCAGTTGAGGGAATTCGTTTCCCATAGGGTCCGCAGCTTACGGGGTAGGGTAGCATTAGGCAGATCACAGCCGTATGTGACGGTTTACCTCGAAACTAGAGTTTTACCGAGGTATTGTAACGCGTGATCAAAACTAGTTAGCGCGCACGGATCGAATTTCAAGTGACCGATACGTCAACGCTGTACACGGGAATCCCGAACCAGCGGACAGTCAGACAAACAAGGAGGACACTTGTATTTAAAATATCGCCGCGTGTTACGTAATACATCTTCGGCCATAATCTGTCTCCTCATCTGGTGGTATATCACAATTTGACGACCCTGTCAGGATCCGAAATTTCGAAATCTACAAAGAAACCTGAAGATCAACGTCCTGCTACTCATTCCAACTCCGGAGACTTCGGTCGCCTCATGCAAACACTGACGAACATTCTAGACAAACTATCGACGGAACCCACAACAGCGGGGATACAAGTATCGACTCCACATCTTGACAAGTTTACTATGGGGCGCACTATCGCTGCTGGGAAGGTCAATTACGGGCCTATCTCCGGAACTTCCCAGAAGAGTACCACAAAAACCTTATTCTGAAGTTGCTGTCTAGAATGGCCTTCGATATTGTTGTCGAAGGAAAAATTCCGGACACCCTGTGTTGTATCTGTAATCGGGCTCCATCAGTAGCAAGCCTTACGGACGACAACAACGGTCGTGAGAACAAGTGACTCAGTAGAGGTACACACTCCATTGTCCATTTACAAGCGGTGGCATCATTTTTAATTGCGTGGACGAGTAAGCCGTTGGTCGTTGAAGACGTGACCAATCAGAACACATTTCGAGCCTTGGCATGGGTGTGGGGCACACAAGCAGTCTTGACGCATGTACAACACCCCGTTGTCAGATGAGACGTTTACCGATCTGCGAGGTCTATTGGACGCCCCCCTTGCATCCAAAACTCTACCGACAATAGTTCCATGCTCGTAGTCAGTGAATCGGAAGTCGCAGATAGGAAACGATGAATTTGCAGACGAACGTTATTTACTGATTTACTCACCGTTCACAACAGACTTCAACGTGAGAACTAAAGTGTGCTAGGGAGCTGGACGTGAGAGCTCTTCAAGCACAACCACACAGTAGCCGCCAGATTAGAAGAGAGTGTGTCGACGGAAATTCTAGTCGACCTTCAAATTCAATGAAGCGTTAGACTGGTTAAGCGGCGTTCCTAACGGTTATAGCTCAACATGGTTATCCTAATGAATGTAACCTACTGGAGTATATATGGTGCGGATTCATTACACAGCTACGAGCAAAACTGCGATACCTATGACGGCACACTAACTTTGATGATAGTGGTTTGTAATAAGTTTACATTCATAAGGTAATGTGAACCGGCGCGGTGGTAATGGCAAGGCAACTCTCACGTCGCGCGGAGTTTAGAATTTTGGGGACGTCGAAGGTGATCTCACTACATCACTAATAAAGGAGGCCTTCTACCTGTGAATTTTATTCCTGGGCAACAGTTGCTGTCTTGCTGGCCAGCAGCTCGAGAGCCACCCAACCTGAAAACGCCCCCTGAGGACGTGACAGAGGGTGTGATTTCCTCACTGCGCAGGAACAAAGTGCTACGGCGTTCGAGGTTTTCTCCTTGGGCCCGGCAACTGTTGCTATGCATCCGGTCAGACCTAGGAATAAGGAAATGTGACGTACCTGAACGTTAAAGAAAAAGGCAGATACCCACCGTAACGCGTGTCCCGCAGCGTCTGAGGATATTTACAATTATGTGCAGGTATCTTCCGTGTAAAGCGAGTCAGGAAATTGTGCCTAAGAAAAGCTGTTAGTTGCTGGTCGACAATAGCATAGAATACACACAATGAATTACCAACTGTACAATAAGTGCTAAATAGAAAAAGTAAACCACTCTAGATAACGCGCGGGAAAATGAACGTGCCTCCCTGAACGAGTTGTAGGTTGAGGAGTGAGATCGTCAGGAATAGATGCGGAAGACAACTCTGAGGCTAAGTCAGAGGTTGAAGTAGATGGAGACGGCTCAGGTGATGTTTGTGTTGTCAAACCGGGGAGTGAGTCGGTGAAAGCAGGTTAAAGGCGGACAATAGGACGGTGAGGTGCTGACCGAAACTGTTAATCACATAGGTTTTTGCGGACCGTTTAATGATAAGAAAAGGTCCTTTATACGGTTGTCGTAGCGGTTTCTTAACACAGTCTGGTCGCAGGAACACGAACTTACAACTGCTGAGTTCTTTGGGAACATAAGAAGAAGATTTTTGAATAAGTATAGCACTCGGTTTTAGTGATCACATGTATTTGGCTAGTCGTTTGCGTAGTCTTGAGTGTCGACAGCAGTTTCGCTTGACGACTGAAAGTAATCAGCTGGAAGGCTTAAAGGACGACCATAGACAAGTGACGCTGGGGTCGTACTGTCATCCTTGTCACAATTGCCAATACCGAGTAGAACTAGGTGTAAAGTTTCTGTCCAATCCATCCGCTCGTGAGCACGTAATGAAGCTTTGAGCTGACGATGGAAACGCTCTACGAGTCCATTCGCTTGTGGGTGATATGCTGTGATGCGTGCTCGATGCACGCCTGACAGCTTGGTCAGTTGTGAAAATAAAGCTGATTCGAACTGCGTACCGCGGTCAGCTGTAATGATCGACGGACAACCATAACGTGCAATCCAATGTTGGACAAAAGCGCGAGCCACAGACACTGTTGATGTGTCTGACAACGGTATGGCCTCTGGCCAGCAAGTGAACCGGTCGATACATGTGAACAGGTGGGTGTAGCTTCACGAAGGTGGAAGTGGCCCGACGAGGTCCAGGTGGACATGTTCAAAACGATCGTCGGGAATTGGAATAGATTCCAAGGGGGTGCTCGTGTGTCGGTTGATCTTGGAACGTTGGCATGCAAGACAGCAACGGGCCCAATGGCGTACGTCCCGATTCACGTTAGGCCAGACGAATCGATCCGCGATCAGTCTTAGTGATGAGCGTATCCCTGGATGTGACAGGTTATGCAACGCTTCGAAAACTGCTTTTCGCAACGAATGTGGCACGACTGGCCTGGGGTATCCCAGCGTATTGTCACATATAATGGTACCGGGCAAAAATGTCAATGAAACTGTGACAAGGCGTAAGTTCGTGCTTCTTAGATCACCTGTAAACGCGCAATCGGACTGTTGTTGTGCTGCTATGTTGTGATGTGATATCAAGCCGGTGGCTGTAGACACGTTGTGCATTCGTGGTAAGTATCTGTGGCAACGTTTGCAGCTCCGGAGACATGGCTGATGTCCGTAGAAAACGGGGCTATATAGACTAGCTGTCGAGCTTCTCAATGTGAATGTTTATCGAAGTAATTCCGCAAAGCGTACACGAGAGGTTTGTGATCCGTGAAAATAATGATATCGCGGCCTTCGAGTGCGTGGCGAAAGTGGCGCACAGCCTGTTATGTCAACAACAAGCCAATGAGGGAAAGACAAAGTATGTCTGGTCAGGCTAGTCAGGGTGCGCACGTGAACTGTGCAACCGGCAGCTACGCAACGAGAAGGTCACGTCATTAAGTGATAATGTATGTGTGTGTGTGTATGCATGCACATGCAGGGACGTAACATGGATGGACCGCACACAGCCCTATACACGGCTAAGAGTTCACGACCGAAGATGCTGTACTGCATTTCGGTATCGCTGAGACGTTTAGAAAAGAATGCGATCGGTTGCCACGTCTCTCGAACTGCATGCTGTAGCACTGCACCTATGGCTGTGTCCGATGCATCCACGGCGATACTAATCGGTGCGTCCGGTTGTTGGGAATGCAACATGACTGAAGAGGCGAGTGCCTTCTTAACGTTGGCGAAAGCCGTGGAGGCTTTGGGGGTTAGGTGCAAAGTTCGTTTATTACCCCGAAGTAAATCAGCCAAAGATTGCATAAGCTTGGCGCAGTTGGGAATAAATCGACGATAATAATTCACGAATCCATTGAAGTGACGAAACTTGGGAATTGTATCGGGAAGTTGACACGATCGGATAGCCTCGACCTTGGAATCAAACAGTTTAATCCCATCTGCCGATGTGCTGTGGCCTAAAAAACTTAACGAGGCTTGACCAAGTTCAGACTTAGCTCCGTTGACTGTGAGGCTACATGATGCCAGACGTTAAAACAGCGTCCGTAGATGGGTTATATGCTGTTCGGGGGAAGAGCTAGCCAAGAGGATGTCGTCTATGTATGCATAAATGAAGTCTAGCCCACGGGTGACTTCATTAATCAGATGTTGGAACGTCTGTGTGGCGTTAAAAAGACCAGAAGGCATGCGCACAAATTCGAACAAACCGAATGGAATGGTAATAGCCGTCTTGGGTATATTCTCTTGTGCTACCGGTATCTGATAATAGGCGCGGACGAGGTCAAGTTCGCTGAAGATGGTTTTACCAGCGAGGCTGGTAGTTAGATCGTGGACATGTGGCACAGAGTACCTATCTGGGACAGTGGCATTGTTCAATCCACGATAATCTCCGCAAGGACGCCAATCACCTACTGTCTTCTTTGGCACCGTGTGCAGAGGAGATGCCCATGGGCTGTCAGAGTGGCGGATTATACCCCTGTCCAGCATGTATTGAAATTCTGCACGAGCGATGCGCAGTTGGTCTGGCGCCAGCCTCCGCGGTCGCTGAAAAACTGGTGGAACTTTCGTTTTGATATGGTATACCACGTCCGTAATGACGGCAGGTAACTCGTTAGGTGGACGGGTTAACCTCGTGAATTCACACAATACCGCTCGATATCTGTGGTTACCGCTTGGTTCAGCAAACAGTGGACTGAGGACAGTTGTCGAAAACGTGGTTCTCATAGCGGATATACTCGTTAGGGGATCTGGGAGCTTGTTGTGACCTGCGTTGACGACCAACCCAAAATGATTTAAGAAGTCCATGCTCAGAATAGCATCTGGCACATCCGCTATAATGAACACCCAACGGAAAACACGCCGCAGGCCCACGTCCAACGTCAAGGAGCGTGTGTTAAAAGTGCGTAGTGGGGTCCCATTGGCGGCCTGGAGTTGGAAGGGCGTTGATCGAGGCGTGTCCTCTTTTCTAGGCAGTACGACACTGACCTGAGCGCCGATGTCCACTAGAAAACGCAACCTAGAACTCGTATCGTGTATAAAAAATAGGCGACCAGGAGTAAGACTGCCAGCAACAGTTGTCACCATCAATTGCTGGCACTTGCGTTTCCCGAGGCGATTGAGAAGGTGCAAGGCTTAACGTATTTCCGTGCCTTGGTCACAAATATTTGATGGTACCAGCAGTATCCTGTTCTTGAACGCGACCTAGAACGGCTACGTCCTCTGGAAGCGGGGCGAGAGCAAGAAGCTTTAAGAGGTTGGATTTCTAGACAAAGTTCGTTCACTTTTGCTATTAAGTCGGCAAGTATGCTTTCTGTGTGTGCATCGACCCAGTGCATTTTACTGAGAAGGTGTTGGATGACTGAGTCGGCCGATTTTGCCAAATCATCCAAAGTACTCATTGACATGAATGGAGAAATAATTGCTTGTACAAAGTCGAGCAACCTCTGCATCCAAAGGTAACGCATGAGTTTGTCGTTAATCCTGTGATTTTTTCCCGCCTGTTTTAACTGTCGAAGCAATTGAAATGGAGTGAGATCTTCTAGATGTAGCTCGCTAAGGACCTGCTTAAGTCGTTTCTCTTCCAATACGACAAAACGTTCTCAGAATGCGTTATTCAGTGCGTCGTAAGGATCGCTCTCGAGTGGTCTAATCACTAAATCTCTGACATAGGGTGCGACCGACAATGGCAACGCGGTAGTCAAGTATGTGAGCTTGGCAGTCTGGCTAGTGATGCGCGGTAACTGGAATTGCAGCTCAAGGTGCGCTAGACAATACTCTGGGTCGTCCGGGACATAATCGGGGAAACGAAAACTTAAGGCGTTTTCCTTCGCATCTATCTCGGCGAGCTCCGGCTTGCGGACCGAGGTATCTGATTGCATCATTCAAATATATACACAGGATTCTGAAAAAATACGAACGCTTAGAAACTAATGGAACCAGGTCAGGAAAATTAATGCTATGTATGAATGAATATAAGTATGGAAATACGGGAGAAATAATTGAATCTAGCGTATACGAATTGTGCAATAAATAATGAAAAGCAGTAGAAAATGCTTATGGAACGGGCTCACCAAACTGTAGTGCTAGGTTCATGAATTTGTACGCCCAAGGTTTCCCCAACCTTATGCTACCGTGAATCGGAAGTCGCAGGGAGAAAACGATTATTAGTTCACAACACACATCGACGTAACATTTGAGGGTTGCTAGGGAGCTGGACGTGAGAGCACCTTGAGTACAACCGCACAGCAGCCGCCAGAGAGGAAGAGTGTGTGGACGGAAAATTCCAGTCGACCTTAAGAATTCAAACAGGCGTTAGACTGGTTAAGCGGCGTTTCTAACGGTCGAAGATGAACTCACTACAGAAGTATGAGGGTGAGTGTCTGACAGTAGCATATTCTCGCCTATCTACTCTGCAATGTGCAGCAGATAGGGCGACCCGGTTTAGCCTGCGCGACAGCCGTTGCAGTATGATATATGCCAATTTTTTTATACCATTGGGATTGTGGGATATGAATACTGCCAGGACGCCCGGACCTATGCAGGAGAGCGATAAGGCTCTCAACCAAAGCCCTCGACTCGAGGGCCTGTACCGCAAGGCGGCAGGTGACTCACACACACACACGCCCTCGCGACAGCATCAACCACCTGGGAGAGGATCGACAGCCATATCCGAAGCGATTCGGCACACACTCACAGGAATGGTAATACTGCACCGACGATGCTAGCACACACA
>QNGE01002878.1:0-86019 GCA_008508345.1 Paragonimus westermani
AGTTCATCGCGCTCATTTGGAATGTAGTCACTTCTACTCACTACACTCCCAACGTGGTAGAATCACGTATCAGTAGAGGTAGTCATAAACATCTGGTCATTATCGGCACCAACAATCTGGAGTCNTGGAGTCCTTCATTATGTCTGATTGCATGAGGAGCACAACTCACCTGTTGCTTCAAAGTCACCGATATTCCAGTCAAAGACAGCAATGAACATGCTTTATTCATTCTTCTTAATTAGGAACTTTCAGTCACAATTATACATGCCCGGTGTTTGTTACTGATTCGCGACCCACAACTCTGGAGTGTTGGTCAGAATGCCATGAATATTCCGAAACCTTCACTCACCCTGTCAGCTGCACCATCTGGGTCCATGACTCGCGAACGGACTTCACCCTGTTCGAAGACTACCGGTGGTGGAACAACCAAATTAGTTGGGTATGACCGTTTTCACGAAGCGCCACCTAATTCCACTCGGTCTCTATGAACTCTCCTGTAATGCATTGTCCGAGTTAATTGCGAATTTGATGCCGACTTCTGTGGGATATATGAGATAGGTCACCTCGATTATTATTGGTACGGTGTTGAAACTAAGGATGTGTACTGATTAACGCATTACTTCGAATGCGTGCTTGTTGCAGAGATGGCGTGCGGACGATGAACGGATTGGGTATCCTCTACCGACTCACTTGTGTGGAGTACTTTTCGGAACTTGATGATGAAATTGTTCACATGCATATTCTCCTAGACAGTATGCTTAGTCTGTTAACTAAAATCGATACTTCCTTCCAAGTTTGTCACAATTTTCTGCTTTTGAATCAACCGATTCGGCAAAAAACTTTCAGGATGCAAATAGTGTCAAATATTTAGACAAATTTTATGTTGGTCATTGTTAAAATTTGATCCCATCTTTTGCTTTTGGCCAACTTCTCCAGAAGAAAGCACTATACTTAAACTTCCCTCTTGTTGGATTACTTCTGCAGTGCGCCTCGGTTTTGTGGTCAGAACTCGAACTAAGATTTGTATGATAGAGTAGGGTTGACTACTGTGTTGTCTACCTCACAAAATGAACGACCACATTAGGTACAACAATATCCACTTGTGAGTAAAAACCGGGCTGCCCGACCAACTTGATAGGAGACATAGTTAGCGCCCGTTTACTGTAATCGATAATCCTCGAACAATCCCGAACGAATCAGATTTCATCTAATGCCTCTACTTTAATGGTCGTCTCACTCAGTCATTACTTCCACTTCATTTCTGATTGTATCCAAAATTTAAAAGCCTTCCTTTGATTCTTTTTCTTGATTGAATTTTTGTGGACTGATACTCATCAGACTGTGTTGTGTCGTCTGCTAATCATTTCCCTCCAGAATTGTTGTTTAAATATCAGTTTTTCCCAAGCCTCCAACTATCATTAACACAGATTTTTCTCACAATCACAAGTGCTGTAATGTAGCAACTGGACAACCAGATTTTTTTCCGGAGCTTCTCAGTTCAACAGAATTTGAATACACCTCAACGTAAACAGCAGTGCCCATTATTTCTTGACTGCTACTCACTCGTAAAAATGCCCCCTTGTTTTTCACTTGACATGTTTATCTGGCTGTGAGGCTTTGTATGTATTTACATCTCCGATAAACTGCAGACCAAAATCCTCAGGGGTCACTATTTCACGACAGAATACTGTTGGGCATATTCTTGTCACCCAAGCTCCAGCATCAAAGTATATACAAATTGCTGATTACCAGATACAGCTACTGTACACGCACTAGAAATTCAGATTGACTTTAGTTCGACCACTACCACTGATTCAAACAAATATTATGTCTAATGGGAAGAGATGTTATCTTTCGGTTATGAAATCGATAGACTCCAACCACCAAACACGAGCTTCCGCAACCCTGTCCTCTTCTCAAAGACATTTCGACTAATTCCGACGGTATGCCATGTTTTCATAAGAGAATTAATGTACCTCTTACACTGTGCTCGGCATCTTCGCGATACTTTCTTTCTAGTCATATTGTCGTATATTCGTCCTGTTGGCTACGGGAAATCATTGTGGAACTCGCTCGAACGGCCTTTGGTTACGTCACTTGTGTTCACAAAAGTTATTTAGTAGTATTCAAGTTGGTTCGGTGGCCGATATCTTTCGAGCTTTGTGGAGGCGTACAAGGGAGTTAGTGTGGTTCATTTCTGGACATATATTGTGACTTGTCCGTTAATGAAGTTGGCCAGATGTACATTCAGCGAATCTATTGTGTGCTGATTCCATTTCTGTTCATCAGTTTTTATGATGCAAACCAACATTGTAGACATAAACCCATTAACTATGGAATCAAAAGATATTTAGGACATTTTGTCCGAACAGCAACTTGATGAAGCAGCTGGAGCAGATGGTGTTTCGTTAGTCTTTTCCAGATAATGCGCAACATCATTGACGTTGGCATTGACTACTGTGTTCTGTGGTCGCAAACAAAGGAAAACCTACGACCACTGGGAACAATATTTCCATTAATTTACTCGTAAGAGTGGCGAAACTAAACTTTTGCTTAACGATCTACCAATCAACCACACCGAAAAATGTGGAAGACTATCATCTTTTTAAAATGAATCACAAACTTCAAACAAGGATAAGACAATTTTTCTCTATGATAAACCAGTGTATCCGGGACTTCTTGAATTCATTCTGTTTCATTTTCTATCAGGCGTAACTGTCCGGCGCTCAACTATGGGTTTCGACGGAGCACAGAGCATCCAAGATTAAGACACTCGTATCGTTCTTTCTTTATATAATCAGCTTGCATCTATCTAAGTATGATTCACCGGAAAACATTTCGACTGTTTACTCTCGTTTACCATCAATCTTTTTCTCATGCTGTTTCTAGTTCCCGTCGGCTAAGATTTCCACACACTCTCCATTTTTTCTGTTTCTGTGTTCACTATCAGTCTGTACACTTTTATGCTCACGAGATTGAACTGGGTTGTACAGGTTTAGCTAACAGGAGAAGCGATATACTTCAAGACATCATTACTAAACTCTTGAACGTGACTGGCTGCACGTGTTCCACTTTGTAAAGTACAATCTGCACTTTATTCTGTCCAATCATGTCAACTATGTTTGTTCAGATTCAGAACCAAGATTGTTCATATGTAGCCTAATTTCGTTAGGCCTCACAGATTAGCTGTTGTACAAAATAAGAAACCTTGTTTTCCCACTGTCTGTCGTTTATAATCTGACCGTTTACATATATTCACTTCGAGATATTGTTCGTATCTGAGTCACTTTTCAACTGACGTTTTGTCGGTGTTCTTTCTGTTGACCCGCAGTGTAGAAGCCCCTTCTGGTGAGTGAGTATACAAACGTCGCGGCATTTCCTTATATGAGCTAGTTTGATTCATATCTTACGGGCATTCTGAAACACGAAACTTTTTCCAAGAAAAAATCTGTCTACTCATACTTATCCACACTCACCCACACTAACTTTGTAAACACTTTTTCTGGTGGTAAACGCGTCTGCAAAACTGGAACCTGCTCATCGTTATCTGTTCACAATTCTTTGCAAAATAAACGCTTCATCTTCAGTGAATATGAACAGGCTCTTTGCTTTATGATGAACGGTACCTTCGATAGACGCACTGTATTGTGTGCTTCGGTTTTAGTCAGGCTGTTAATTTGTTCCTTTCCGGAGCAGAAAACACAGCTCATTTAAATCCAATCAATCCATTCCACAGGATCACCAACAGTGCACGGGGTCAAGGCCCCAAATCATTTTACGCACTGTCGTGTGTAATTCGAGGGTCAGAAGATATTATGCTGGACTGTTCCAACAGTTGATGAACTGCTCATCTCAGTCAGCCTTATTCCTAATTTACACCACTTTTCTTAAAACACACATAAGCATTTGTTTATAGATGTTCGTACGCATGCTGACGATAGAAACAGCCATACACGTTACTTCTAATTCGGTTTTAATAATAAACAACAGGGTAAACGTTACTCAATATCTGAAAATTACTATAATACCGTTGATTGTTCCTCTGCCAACATCGTTGACCTGGTGATTTCCTCTTGTGGAAGTAGATGCCATTCTGTTAATTATTGACATACGGGCAGACTTTTGGTATTGAAACATTTTTCTAATCAAACATCTCACCTTACTTAGAAATACATGCTTCAATTCAACTTGACACTGAACATTCCATAGGTCAGAAAACTGTTCGTGATGTTCGAAGTTGAAGCTGCTCTTCTCTGCAAAGCTAATTTTTCGAACTCAATCGTCATATAAACAAACTTTGAAGCTCTTTATTCCTGGACACACATTTTCATCACTTGCACGTCCGTCAAATAGGACCCTTACAGCGAACAACTGACGACTTGTGATGAAAGGTTGACATCTCCGTAAAATGGCTTGCATACTGCTACACAACTTCTAAGATACGGTGGTCAATACCATCCCAGAAAGCAGGATTGCACAATCCAATTTTTTGGCGGTTGCGACCACACATCATGGATCGCAGCCTAAGAGATATTTTGATGCTTTTGAAATATTTTAGGATTCGGACATATTCGCACTACGGTTTACCATCCAGCAGCAAGGGAAGTGAACACACTTTTTGACCATCAACTGAAAACCGCTTCTAGCACGCATGTCATGGGAAGAATCACACTCGTTATTCCCTCAGATCCATTGAATATGATCAGTTAAGATTTAAAAGTCACCGCACCTGGACGAGCATTTGGCTGTACTCTTGGATTATCAAGTGAACTAGTTATACATTTACTATGAAAGCTGCACATTACTTCTGGCGTACCACTCGCGGAAGCAATATTTTTTGCAGTCTGTCCAGAAGCCCTCAATTGTGGCCGTACGCTGTAAGCTGTTTTCTTTACCAATGTACCTTTACTCTTGGATGAACTGTGCCATCCATGACAATACCGTACAGCGGTCCTCAGAGTGTCCACATAAAAAACACAAAAACTTCTACCGTTATCCGCAACTGCAAAATCTAGGGAATTTCTATCGACAGGCCAAAAGCAGCAGTTATGGAAGAATGATCAAAACATTCGCCGTCGGCAAAAAGTGATTTCATCCTGGTACCTCCGAGGGTCTGCAACACGCCGACACACTCGGCTACCTCTCCTCGACCTCCAGACACCATAGTCTTGGTAATGAGTTTCACAAACCGGTGTTTTGCATAATACTGTAACATATCTTATTTCCTGAAATGATGTACGGAAAAAACACGAGTCTTCGTGCTCGAATGCTTTCCAGAACAATTTCACGTGCAGATATTACCATAAACGAACAAAAAGGAATCCATCTTGTCTAACTCCTCGTTCATATCCGTTTTAAGTAAATGTATGGATAGACACATAAATAAACCACAGTCTGTAACTTGTTGNCTCACAAATTTTCGAAGGTGGGCTAAACCCAGCCACTGCTAATACTACTGGTTAATTTGGGGTGTAACACCACTCACAACTTATGGCAGCTTTTATAATTACATAAACATTCGGCCGATCTTTTACAAGAATCATTAGGCCCAGTTTCCTTCTGATTACAGTTCGTTAGTATTGCTCACCCCTGTAACGACTGAGATTAAGCTTCCAGCTGCGTTTCCATGAAGCACCCACATTGACTATTGCAAAATCAACCTCACATTACATATAGCTGAATCATACCATAAGACTGAACAAACATATTTGCTTGTGAATAATGGCTAGGTTCTTGACCCTTTTACTAGGAGGCGTGGGTGGCTATGGCAACGGCATGGATATGCACCACTGATGGGTTTTAACATGAACAAAACCCGAGTCAGGCGCTTCTTTTCGAGAGCAGATGAGAATACGGCAACTATGCTGATTTGTGAAAGATGTTTTATCTCATTAAACCATGATGCACCATTACTCACTAGTATTACTGAGAGTGTTGTAGTTTTCAGAATGATACAAGTATACACGCTGCTATCAGAAATAACCACGACGGTAGATTGGTAGCTTTATCTGAAAAACTTTGTGTTTAAAATTTATCTACCAATCCTGAGAAAATTTGTTTCGCACCATAGAAACAATCCGTCTTGAATGTACGGCTGATGACACAGACCTGACTGCAAGCTATGCACATTTCTGTTTGTCGTTCCCACGGCATACACTGCTAATTATTTGCGCTTATTTACATGTTCTGTGCTATATTACCTCTGTTTTGAATTTGATTTTGTGTATGAGTTCGTAAGTTTTACCTACAATCGTTTCGGTACACTTTTGCTATATTCCTTTCCGTAGCGACATGGAGATCTCAATGATACGCCCCCCATTGATGTGCTTTATAGTTTTAAGAGATATAGCTATATTATTCATATAGGTTTCCAATATATATATATATTGTTTATTTGTATGTCGTGGTATGATGTGGCGTGAATTCAGAGACCACTTACTTGTGACTAACTGGCCAGTAAATGGCCGGTCCCCAACCGCCCTAGCTAGTATTCCGCCACCGTGCCGTTTATGGCGTTATACATGACTACTTGTGTTTCGTAATCACCACGAAGATAACATTTTCAATAAACGCAATTTACCGTACACCTGATGATTTCAATTACCTACTTCTGTTCATCTCAGTCAAGCCGTTAACTTCGGAGTGAGTAAAACTTTTGAGGTGCAACTTGTTGAAGCTTCGTTATCATTGTCATCGGCGTTCCCTCGGTGAGAACTAGACTAGGTATTATTTTGTCAGACATTTCCGACAACTTTCCACATCATGAACATTCGGCTTCTATTCTCAACAGACCTTTTACAGATTATGTCAGGTTAAAATAAGTCTGTAGACAATGATAGCGCGTAGTTCCCTTGAGAAAACTCACTGAACTGCGCTATTTCCACTGCATTGTTATTGCAGAAGGTCGAAGTTGCAGAAAATCACATGGGTATATACCTTTCATTTGTGAAACTTCAGCTGGTGAATGCCGACATCTTTGTTGCTTCGAAATTTTAAGCAAGGTTTTGCTACATCTTGCATAATAGATCAGTTATGCTGTTTTCCTTTATTCTAGATGTAGGACTGTGGTCTGCAAATTCACAGTGTAACAGACCAATGGACGTACTATACAACGGTAGGTTCATTAAGTAATGTTAAAACATCTTCAAGTCAGTGATACCAGATCTTTCGAGAATTTGCAGTGTTTAATTTTCAGAGTGGATTCCTAATATTTACCTATTATAGCTCGGAAACACAAGTTGGTTTACTGTTAATTGGTACACCAACACAACAAACCGGAGACATTCTGGGGTTATGTGCATTTGAAATTGAAACGGCTTCGAGATCAGGAGCTACCTAGAAGTGTTCGATGGTATTGAGCACTGGATGTCTGTGATAATCGCCACTAAGCTTTTCTCGCATTCTTGTTTTTTACTAAATCAACGATAATGATATGCGTAATTACGCTCAATATCTGGATTGCAAAACTTCCGGTTAGTACCACTATCAAGTGAGACCGAAACTAAGAAGACGCGCGCTGTACGTTTTAAAACCGCGGCTAATCACTGTCTCTCCCTATTTTGTTGCACAGCCAACGGTTTGTGCAGTCTCCAACAAAGAGGCCCCGATTGAGGACAAACTAGCTGATCGAACCGTGACTGGTGTTACATGTTCTCGATAGAGAGTTACCGACGAACTCTTGTTCTCCGTTCTCACGGGTACATTACATTACTGCGTCGAAACCAGCTTCGGGTTCGAGTAAATTCAATTCTCTACTTCTGTTACTGATACCATTTTATGAACTGACAAATCATTCATTCTTAGTTACAGCAGCCCGTCTGAGAAGCAAGAAGTTGTTGGAAGAAAGGTATTAATACCCGCGCAATCTTCTCTTTTGGTCACACCTATTTTGATGCCCTTCAAACGTAACAGCAAAACACCGGGAATTTTCGGTGTCTATCGAATCACGCTCAACAAATTCCTTTTGAAGATAGGTTGTCATAGCTGAACCAGAAGACATTCTACATCAGCTTCATAGCTCGAACTGCTTCTAAAATCGTGATTTACTGGAAAACTTTTTGTCGATTCCACTTGTTGGAGGTTGTAATGCTCTGAAAACTAACAATGATCCTTTCGGAATGCTTTGTTATAACTTTCGGTCCTTTGATCTGAAGGTGTCGTCTGCTGTTGTAGTATAAAAGCCGACCATTTCTACTTTGATACCCGTAAAAATTGTAGACCGACTTTGGGGCAGCACGGGGATACCGGGAAGCAACACTCTTCCGGAGTGGGGGTTTCAACAACAGTCCTGTAAAACGAAGCGAGTATTAGTCGAGGGTCCAGTGAAACACGCACACAAATTACAAAAACCAGAACCAAAACAGCGCCAACAACACGGAAAAACGCTCTGTCAAACACATTCAATCTGTGCGCGTTTGCTGGTCTCGACCGCACGTTACACTATATTTCAAGGTTTTATGAACACCATTACTGTCACTCTAGAAGTTGTTTCCACTTACCGGGATGATATTATTGTGAACAATCCAGTCATGCCTATTTATGATAGTGCACTCTACTGAAACGTTTTTGTACTTTGACCGTTGCCATCAGTTGCTCCATCCACAGTTTTTGGATGCCTCGGTTCTAATGTTTACGGATTCTGGTTCGTGAGAATGATTGTCGTCCCGATCCGGATTGTTTCTCATCTTCTCAAAAGACTTTTGATCAGGCTCCTCCCTTAACGGGTCCTCTCTGGTGTAATTCTCGATTTGTTCCAATTTTCGTTGACAAAGCAAACATTTTATCAGACCTTCATTTTTTAAATAATTTTGTACGGACTGACCTCCATGAACCGATCTCTCGATTTTTGCTGACTTTTCTGTTTCCAATATAGCACTCTGCACCTGTTCTGCAGGGCTGTTGCCAACATTGATTACTAACGCGTCACCAACGAACATTGTGGCTGTGTTGGAACAAGAGGGTTGTCTTTCTACCTGCGTTTGCTGGTGCCTCAGTTCAGCACAAACATGGAAAGTAGTATCGATGGTGAATTGGATTGTCACCAGCCCTCGTAAATACGTGTTCAGTTCACCAGGTTCACTGATCTTGAAGCCCCAAAACTTGTCTATGATTCTAGCATATTCTTAGCTAAGTATTCTGAAGCAGCAGTTCAGCAACGGTGTATTTTTCTGGCTACACACTCACGTAATATCCGGCATTCTGTTGCAAAATTTAGTCCCATTTCTAATCACTCACCTTGGTATACTGATTCCGGAAAGGCTGATAACTTAGATGCTTTACTGACTCGAACATTTCCAGTCTCCCCTTTTGAATTGGTTCGAGATACCCGAAAATACCATCAGGCAATCTTGACCTGAATATGTAGTCGCTGGGACCGCAGCTTTTTGAATTCTTCAGGTTCCAAATTAAACTTTCCGTTACTCCCAACGGATTTTATATGGACTCGTTATTACTCCTATACTACGCTCCACTGTACCGGGCGATTTGCACCCTGGTGATTTGGGTATTGTGTGGTGACTGTCACCAAAACTACTTCCCATTACTGTTGTTTTGCTGACAAGTGACTTAAAAATTGCACTCGATTTGTTTAGTTCGGGTAGTATTACTACTGCGTCGAAACCAGCTCTGGGGTTGGGCCAAGTTAATTACTTCACTTCCGTATTCCTGGAACCAACACAATTGGCGTCGCAGACTTAAGATAGATTCCTGCCCAAATGAATAGTCACAACTAGTCGAGAGAACTCAAATACTGTTTAGAACGCTTTTGAAATATGATGTCTCATTGGCAATGAGGTGAAGACGGAGAAAAAAACTGCTCACTTCTACACCGTAATTGATAAAGATTCGTACAGCTTGGTGGAAAACCTGTCATTTCTTGACTTACTATATTCTCTTTCTTACGCATCCTTGAAGAAAATGCTGCTTTCAAATACCCAACCTGTAAATTTTGAAGCACCTGAACGAACCAAATTCCATATGCTCCTGAGAAGAGAAAATCAGGATATCAGACGGTTCATTCCCGAACTCCAGACCCAAGCAGATCGGTGCAATTTCGAAGGCCAACTATCAACTTCGTGACCGTTTGATCACTGGAATAAATATGCATTCTGCAACGGAAGCTTTCAATGCTTCCGAATTCCACTTTCTAGTCAGTCAGAACATTATGCGATCAGTATCAGCATGTTGAAGTTGTTGTGAAGGATAAACGGATGATTTTATACAACAACAATATGAGACGAGCAGAAGGTCAACGAAGGCGGCAGTCTGAACAGGAAACTATTCAAAATGTAACTGATAATAATCAACATTCTCGATTGACTTGTCGATTTCGTAACGCAAAGTGTCACAAGTACGGTAAAATCGGTCACATTCAATCCGTTCGCCACAGTTCAAAATCTTCTTTCACACAATACAATTGTGAGGATCATAAATTGGTTCCCGATTTTCATTCTATTGCTCTTGCTGTTAATTCTGCTCATTCTAACACTCACATTAAACAAACTGTGATGAACAGGACTGACGTACTTTGTCTCCTTTTGTCATACAACTTCTTTACTATACTAAGAACCTGTACGATCGATACACACGATTTAACAATATACGTTCTGTTATTGTGCCTAATAGTGTTCTGCGATTCCCATAGGTACGTTCGTTATTCTTTACAGTTCAGTTCTAATTACAACATCTGACATCGCGCTTTCGCATTACTTACAAAGGTTACTGAAAGGGTCCAATTATTCATCAATTTAAATGCTCAGGAGTTGGAAGATTAGTCAGACCTCTGATATTCGGCGCCTCACAAAGTCTGGAAGCATATGCTCTTGTCAAAAATGTACCCTTCCCGGAGTCATCAATCAATAGTTTCTATCCAACTCTAGAGTGAATAACCCGCCAACACTTCAAACTGGTGAATTTCGTAGCAATCGAAAGAGCCAAGTTCAGCGTACCAATTCGGTTAGAATCTCCAACGTTTCATGGTTTTGTCCTACAACTGCACAAACAAGCAGCTGTTTGTGAATATGGCATCCACTTAGAGGATCAGCTAAGTGATCAACTGATTGTGGTATTAACCTGCCAAAGTTGCAACAGTAGCTGCCCTTGCATCACGATCAAAGGTTCCTGATTATTCGCAAAGTGTGTGAACAGTTTAAGGGTGTAAAAGAAATTACATAGACTACTGAGGCTGTTCTGTGCAATTATTCCAAAGGCAGTAATCCGAGGCTGAAAGAATATAACACATTCAAACCGCGCACTGATTTCCGTGAGTCAGGATCATACGTTCATACGTTCAGTTTTCTAAAGGAAGTTTCGCGAACTCGATTCTACAACAATTTGGGAAATGCGCATCTTGTGGACAGAAGCATTGTCGGTATTCGTGTCCACAAAGACAGGCAGAGTGCTTCAGCTGTGTCAAAGCGGATCATATCCAGTCGGCGCGTAAAGTCCAAACGTTTGTGTCACTTAACGACAGATTTTTATCCGAACGTGCAGTCACTGACCGATGACTCTTCTACTCTCTCTCTCTCTCTTTCTCTGTTTTGCCCCAAACATCTCTTATGTTTTCAAAACATTAGTGTCTGCTTCTGGTAAAAGTCTCAGTTTTATTGTTGACACCGGTAGTGTTGAGCCAATAACATCACATTCAGACCTAGCTGTATATTATCCTGATGCTGTTCTGCAGCCCACACAAGTTGACATTCGTGGTGTTACTGGTCATTCACTGACTCTTGCAGGCTGCTGCACCGTATCGGTGAAGTTGCCTTATGTTAGCCCTATATATTGTCAATTTCTAGTTTCAACCTCAGGTCCTTCTATTCTTGAACTTAAAGTTTTACGACTGCTACATTCTGACACTTCTCTACTGACGTCAGTAAATGAAGTTGACACTGAACAACTTATACTGGACTGTTCTGAGGCCACATGGGCAATGCGAATACCGAAGATTAAACATGAAAATCCGGGGATTCCGTCTTCCTTAAGAGACGAATCATTCCATTTGGTTTACGAGAATCTGTGAGCGAAAGATTGAAATCCCTGTATGATAAAAGAGTAATAACAGCTGTTGACTCGTCAAACTGGGCGATTCCAATAGTGACACCATCAAATGCTTACGGAATTACACTGAGAATTTGTAGTGACCGCAGATTTACGTTGAATACACGCCCACTACAATGTACTTGTACAAGGGAAGAACCTGAGGATGTATTGCATCGTTTGTCACGTTCTAAAGTCTTTTCAAAAATCACTTTGAAGAACGCTTATCTGCAAACACCACTTGATGAAGTATAAAGCAATTTGACTCTGATTGCTATACTATTTGGACTGTATCGATACAGCTTTCTACATTTCGGTTCAAACGTTTCGCCAGCGGTATTCCAGATACCATGAATACAATTACTAAAAACTTAAATGGTGTCGAAATCTATCAAGGTGATGTTATTGTTCACGCTTCCTTATAGGTTTACCCTTGATTATCGCCCTATTTCTCTGTTAAGGCGTTTTTTGACTCCAATGTGGCTATTAAATTATAAAAGTAATTTTTCAGTTTTTCTTTCTCAAGCCTTGATTACCATGTTGATAACAATGGTTTCAAGCAAGATTTGCCACGCTTAGCCCCATTAGTGAATGCACCGTCACCGACTAACCTTCATGAACTCCGTTCTGTTTTGGGTGCACCCCAGTGCTACTCACGTTCCTTTTCGAATTTCGCTCAATGTGCTGCTTGACTGTTCGATATGTTATCCACCAACAATTTCTCTTGGTCCACTAACCACAAGAAAACGCTTCGTACTTTACCCCCATCACCTTCAAACTACTGTTTTTTTGAAATCGTTTTCTGACAAGGAAAATTCAACTGTAATTACCGATGCTTCTCCCACTGAAATAGGTGTGGTAAACATGTTGCATGCAGTTCACGTCGTCTGTCTAAAGCCCGAAATTGGTATTTTCAGATCCAGCGTGGAGCACTTGTAGTATATGGGGCTGTTAAAAGACTTTATAAATACATTTTTGGACTGTCATTCACTACTGCAACAGATCGTAAAGCTTTAAAATTCGTGTACCATCTTAGCAAATCACCTGGCAATGTCATCCGTCGACATGGTACAACGCTGGAGCATTACTCCTGGTCCATACAATTGCATAATTATTTATCGTAGTGCAAAAACAATTCCCATGTTGATTACTTAACCAGGATTCTGTCACCGGGCTCAAACTCTAACGACGCTGACCGTTTACTAGCTAAACCGTTGCCAATAAAAGGGACACTTGTGTACGACACTCGTAAATTCTTTGGTCCTGTTATCTCTGGCTTAAATCGAAGCTGGAACTAGCGAGAGCGACGCAGATTTCCCGCATTTTACTGTCGTCGTGATAGTTTGTCCATTACTTAGAATGGATTACTGTGTGTTTGATGATCCTGTTGCAATTTTACTGTCGCTAAGTTATGATCTACTTGCGAGCTTGAACTCCTGACATTCAGGAATTTATAAGATGAAGTTGTTTGCACGTTCATCTTGTTGGTGGCCGGAATTAAAATCAGATGTTAAACACCCTGCCAAAGATTTTACCAAGTGTGTACACAAGAATCACACAAAACAGTCACGACAGCTTCGATGGCCTGTTAATTTTGAAACATCCCAGAGTTCTTGCTGACTTCTGTGGTTCTTTTCTAGGGAAATACCATGCCCTGGTGATTATTGACGCTTACTCTAGATGGCCTGAAGTCTTTCTCACTACATCACCAAATTCAGATTTTACACAACATGCTTTGAGAAAAGTATTCTGTCGCGAGAGTACACTTGTTGCTTTGGTCACTGACAGTGGTACTTACTTCACTGCCAAGTTTCTGTAGGAATGGACTGAAGGGCTTGGATACCGGCATTAGTTTACTGCTCCATGACATAAACAATCCAATGGAATTGCAGAAAATATCGTACACTCGTTGAATTCTACCACGGCTTCTTTAACGCCCAACTCATTTGTGGAACTTGATCGAGTAATTGACAATTTTCTCATTCAATACAGGAACGCATTATGTACGGTGAATGGAAAGAGTTCCGCAATCCTTTTCAACTCTCGTACTCTGCGTACAAGTCTTGAATGTGCGAAGACAGCTTCTCAAAACTTTCAAAGGCAGTGGTGTACTTCCCGCTAATGGAATAGTTCTTTCACAAAAATCGCTCGGTTACTATTCTTGACTTGTAAGAGATTTCCTGCCATCGAAGACATGTTGACCAGGTTGAGTTCAATTCCAAAGGCCAGTCTGTTGATAGAAACCCTGTTGCTTCAAATTCTTATGAATCCTTTAAGGATAATTTTGTCGCCATTGAAGAAAACAACAGTACTGAAGTACAGTCTATTTGTGTAGTACACGAGATACTTGAAGAACCGGCAGTCAGAGAATCTGAACGTTTGGAATCCAGACCATCAGATATATCTGTACGCTCATCCGAGGTGTAATGGATGTGACAAACTCGACAGACATGCTTTGTCTCCTTTTGTCATACAACTCCTTTACTATCCTAACACCCTGTACGATCGATACACACGGATCAACAATATACGTTGTTTTATTTTGCCTAATAGTGTTTTGCGATTCCTATACGTTTGATCGTTGTTCTATATAGTTCAGTTGTAATTACAGCACCAACCTATCTAGTTAATAATTGTATTGAACGTTCATTCATTGTGGACACTGGTAGCGTTGACTAGTTCATCCTTGTAGATTTTGTAAAGTGCCTGAAGATGACAGTTGTAGAACCTTCTGAAGTTTCTGTTAAAGATATAACTGTACACGCTTTAAAAATTCTTGGTTCTTGTCAACTCAAAATTTCTTATTTTAAGTCCAGTTTTAACAGTCGCCACTTTCTGGTTACTGATCGTTGGTTTAAAAAACATGAAACTCTTGAACATTTTTACGACATTGGTCTCGGATGCACGTAAATCACAAATGAGCAATGCACTCCTTCAGTGGTCGAAAGCTGCTGGCGGTGTGTGTATCAAGCCACTTTCGCTCGAACTCAGAGGCAATCCGATCTTCATGAAGCAACAAACAATCCCTGTTGGGTCACGCGAATCTGTTGGAAAAGCGATCTATTAACTTGTGGAAAAAGGGATCTTAACGCCCCTGCAATCTTCAACTCGGGCTACACCCATTGCGACTGAGCTTAAATGCGACGGTGAAACTACTCGAATTTGCGGTGAGTATCGACTCACCCTCAATAGATTCTTTGTGCGGAGGAATTGTGCCGCTGTTTAAACAGAGAACATTCTGCAACTACTTGATAGCTCAAAATATTTTTCATATCTCGCTCTAAAGGACACTTCTACAGATTCCACTCGACTAGGGTGAGAAACATCAATATTCATTTCGAATTGCTTCGGTATAATTTTCTGCTCTTCGGTTTCAACTTATCACCTGCTATATTCCAAGATGTTACGAACACCATTACTACCAATTTAGAGGTTGTTTTCATCTATCAGAATATCATTTTGCACGCACCAACCACACCTATTCATGATGAACGATTATATGCTCTACTGGAATGTTTGCGCTCGTTAAACGTTGCTAGTAATTGTTCCAGATGCGTTTTCGGTATGTCCAGGTTCTCATGCTTAGGGTTTCTCGTTGATAAGAATGGTTTTCATCCTCATCGTGATCGTTTTTCACTCCCATCTAGGGCATTCATTCCAGAGACTTTTGATGTGTTCCGTTTTTTAATGGGCTGTCTTCAGTGCTGTCCTCGATTCATCCCTAATTTCGCTGATAAGACGAACCCTTATTTGACATTCTTCAAAACAATTTTGTTTGGAATGACCTACATAGACCAACTTTAGGAGTTCCGTTGAATTTTCTGTCTTCCATAGCAGTGTTGTGTACGTCTTCTGCAAAGTTACCATCAATATTGATTACTGATGCGTCCTGAAACGGGAATTGGGGGGGGGGCGGTGCTAGAACAACAGGATCATCCTGTTGTTTGTAGTTCCAGACGTCTCAGTTCCGCAGAGCGTCGATATGCGCAAACACAGAAAGAAGCATTGGCGGTTTATTGGGAGTTCAGCAGCCTTCACAAATCCTTGCTCGGTGGTCACTTCATTATAGTCGCTTAGAAAGAAGCCATCCAAATCATCTGCAATCCTAACAACTCCCTTGCCAAGTCTTCTGCGACTATGGTTCACTGATAGGTGTTGCTTTGGTTGCGTGTTCCTGCGACATTGAGTACCGCTGTGTAAAATTCGTCCCCCGTACTGATTGTTTATCTCGGTATGCTGACTCCAAAGAAGGTGGTGACTCAGATTGTTTATTAACCCAGCCACTTCCAGATTCTTGTTCGCAGTTGATTCGTGACACTCAAAAATGCCACCGTGCAATTTTGAATCCACTATGTAACTGAGGTGTCTGGTGATGATTTCTTGAATTCTACAAACTTCGACACGAACTCTCTGTTACCCCCGATGGATTGTTGTCTTGATGATAGAATTGTTGTTCCTCCCACAGTACGATTCGTTATACCAAATGATTTACACTTTGGTTACTTAGGAATTGAGAAGATGAAATCATCAGTTTGTCTGACGTGTTGGTGGCCAGAAATGAATGCTAAAATGTGTTACATTTCCTAAGGTTGTGTTCATTGTGTGCCTAAAGCGCAATCACGACCCTGAAAATGGACACCGTGGCCGATGACTTGGGAAGCATGGCAACGAATAAATTTTTACTATTGTGGTTCATTCTTGAATAAGCACTATGCGTTTATCACGCTTGATTCATATTCACTTTGCTCGGAGCTTCATCTGACGATGTCAGCAACTGAAGACTTCATTCTGATTGCATTGCGAGAAAGCGCTCAGTCAGGAAGGAATACAGTGTACTTTGGTTACTGACAATGTCACTCAATACACTGCACAGAATTTTGAAGACTGGCTGAAAAAAGTAGAATACCGATATCTACTCACTGTACCGAGATATCCTCAATCCAACGGTGCCGCAGAGAATTTTTTTGCGTATTCTGAATGGTGCGATTAAGTCCATCAATCCGTCTAATTTCGAAGAACGGGAGGATGGTGTCGTTAATTTCTTGATGTAGTACCGAAATTCTGACCACTGAACAATCGGGAATAGTCCAGCTAAGTTGTTCAAAAACCGTGTTCTCCGAACCAACATGCTCAGATCAGAATCAGCTGAAGTTGTGCATCATTGTGGCAATGACCTCCGACTATCCCGAGGAATTGTTCTCAACAACTTGGGTGCTCGAATATGTTGCATACTTGATACAGACGATCAATCTGTTCATCATAGACGCATCAATCAACTTGTCGGTAATTTACTTTCTACTACCCCTCTAGTGTCCATTACAAAAATAGATGTTTCCCAGTCTATTCCAGGTTCAAACTCCCCGTTTGAATATGCCGTTGAGAACAAACTACCACATTTGCGACTGCCTGAACGTCCTAGTGATAAACAGCGCCGAAACTATAACGATCCTGATCCAGTTAAACTGTAGCTGACTTGATGATTGATACTAAACCTATTTCTCATCACTGTTTTATTACACTGTTGACAATAAGCTGTACAATTGTACTCGAGAGATGAATACTTGATTTGCGTAGTTTGCGTGTTATTACTACTGTCTTGAAACTAGCTCTGGGGCCAAGTTAAGTTAATTATTTTATTTCTGTATTCCTAGAACTACCACAAATCGGATAAATGAAATCATTGACCTGCACATCTTGTTGACGACTAGAACTGAATGCTCAGCTGTGTAATACTTTTAAACTTGTGCTCAGTGTGCACACAAAGCGAAACCGTGACCCTCATAGTGGACACTGTGGCCAATGACTTTTGGGGCTTGACAACAGGTAAACGCTGACTATTATAACCCATTGTTGATTAAACAATTTGCTTTCATTGTTCTCGCTCCATGTTTGCGTAGGCCGGAAGTTTAAGTCGTCGGGAGGCGCGGAATTCACGCTATTTGCTTCGCGAAGAACGTCCAGTCCGGAAAGAGTACTGTGTATTTCGGTTACCGAAGTTTGAAGACTGGTTGTAAAAGTGGGTGGTCGATATCTCTTCACCACGCCTGGACAGCTTCAGCTCAACGATGTCCTTGAAAACTTTGTGCGCATTCTGAAAAGTGCAATCAAGTCTACCAACCCGAATGGTGTCAATAATTTCTTGATGGAATATCGCAGTTCGGACCATTCAACAATTGGAAGCAGTTTAAAAAATGTTATTCAAGAACCGTTTTCTGTGAACCAACTTGTTTAGTCTCGAAGCAATTGAATTTACGTATCGTCGTATCAGCAATCATCGGTCATCTCGACGAATCGTGCTTAATAATCTGGGCTCTCTATTGTCTCGCGTGTTTGATGTAGATGAGGGATCTGTTCACCGTTCCTGTGCCTGTTATTGATGCCGATGTCTTTAAGCCCATTCTAGGTTCAGGTACTTCGTTTGAAGGTTCTACTGAGAACGAACCACCATCATTTTGACCCTAGAAATAAACAACACACAACTCACAACAATCCTGACCTTCATTCAAACTGTGACTTATGTGGTGTTTGGTACTGAGCCCGTCTCTTACAACTGTTGTTTTGTTGCATCATTGATAATAGGGTGCGCAATCGCCCTCGATGTCTGGATTGCATAAATTCAAGATAGTATTGTTTTATCGAAACTAACTCTGGGTTTCAGCTGAGTAGACTATATTTCCACATTACTGTAACAATCACAGTATTTCAACCTACTCTATATGAACAGTTTGTTCATCATTACACAGATTTGACGCACACAAAGGTTAAATAATGCATCCATTTCGAAAATCGATAGTTTTTCGTAACACTCATTTTTGCATGTTATCTTATGATGTTATATTTTTCGGTGTACGTACACGTTGTGATCGGGTGGTCTTTTCTAATACTGAACAGGGAACGATGAGCGTTGACATTTTATTGTCCCAATGTTTGTTCAATGGTGATTTCATCACATCTCATGGAATGCTTACAAAATATATCCATGTTGACCTCTGCGTTCAAAAGTAGCTCAACTTCATGTTCAGACCCGTTATTTGTATTTTCCACACCAGAGACAAAGTGTATACTCACTTTTAATTGTCTTATTTCGGAGAACATATTGATGAGCATACTACATTTCGACTTCAATAGATTGACTATTTTCTGTTTGTTAACTTGGTGTTTTTCACCTTCAACTAACTTTGGGCCAGAGACGCCATGGAAGCTGCTTAACACAAGCGTTTTTTTTACCGTAGTTACCTACTTGTATGAAATAATGACGTGAAAGTTACTTATAACCAAAAGATCATAACGCCAATAAGTGGATATATACATATGCACACGTATAAAACAAAAACGACAGTGTGTCGTACATAAACGATTAACAGAACTGTATAACGAAATTTTGAGACTTATCGAAATTCTGATAGCGCTGTGGAAATGGTTGTTGTAGGTCCGTGATTGAACAATTGGAGGATTGTGGGATGTGACGGAGAGGTGGGTTGGTGTGAGTGTAATCAATGACTTGTAGTTCTGTTGTTGAGTGAAGTTGTACAAGTCTCGGAGACATAATCGTCTCGGTGCGACCACATATCGCCTAGCTCGTGTTCCTGTGTCCGGCGCGATGTATTGTCCTATGCGTTTCAAACCCCCCTTTATGTGAACAAGTGTAAGAGGACTTGGTGGCTTGACAGTGTTCGTGAACAATGGTAGTCCCAAACCATGAGCGGGATAATGTATGTGTTGGAGGGAGGTGAATGCGAGACAGGATGGTACAGACGCCAGCTGTGTCGGACGAGCTGGGCTTGCCGGCCGCGTCGGGTTCACAGTGAATGAACACGGCTGTTTATCAAGGTCAATTTACAGTTCGGAATGTAGGGCAAACCGCCACAGGAAGTCGAACCACGTTGAGGTAACAAATACAAAGTGTCAACGCGGTTATTAGTGCAGACATTAGTGCAGACATGAGTGTCCTGTCAAGAGGACACGTAAAAACACTTCTATCCACTGATGTGCGATTTCTGTTGCATGCTTGCTCGAGCACCTCTGTGACTATTTAAAGAGGTTCTGGTCCATAAGTTCTGCAGTTGTTTCACCATTCACACTTACAACCGATAGAACGCGTATGCGACTGAAGCCAGTTTGATCACCATCTCTGCATCGTTTTGTGACAACTTGTTGACTATGAAGGAATGTGCAGCGATATTTAGCTGCAATTGTTTTTTTTTTCATGTTTAACACTTTCAGTCATTCACGCAATCACTCTTTGTGGTTATTAAAATGCTACTCATAAGTAGCTCAATGCTTTCAACTAATTCTGTTCACCTCATCACCCTGTTCACATCCACCGCTCTACTTTCGTGGGAAATTGTACCTGAACGGTAGTGGTGAATCTATCAACGGTCGCACTTTTGTTTTTTATTTCCAGAATATGATTCTGTAGCCAGCACTTCATCCATTTTGTCAGCGCTGCATAGTAATGTGAAGGTTGGACGAAAACTGGACCTAAAGGATTCTTGCGTAGCGACCCATATTTTGGTTTGGCTTCACACCATGTACCTGGGAATCGAACCGGACTCGTTCTTCTCGTAAGAATCTGTTCCACGCCACGAAAA
Source organism: Paragonimus westermani (assembly GCA_008508345.1). Lineage (NCBI taxonomy): Eukaryota > Metazoa > Platyhelminthes > Trematoda > Plagiorchiida > Troglotrematidae > Paragonimus > Paragonimus westermani. The sequence continues at coordinate 20,625 of QNGE01002878.1, forward strand.
AGAGGACGAATTTGCGAGACTCAGGCGCACAACCGGTTCTACTCAGGATTAGTTATGGCATACACAAGGTAAGGTTCCAGCACATTTTTGTCTCCGGCGCTCTGGGAATTCCGGTTCAGTTGCACAGTTCATATCGAAATTTGAAAGCCGTTTGCTGCTGAAATCGTATTTAACTTATATTAAAGTGTGCTAGCCGGGCTCTAGCTGAAAGGCCTCTGTAGAGGCCAAAAACATTTCCCACTTACAAATTTAAATTATCCATCCAGCATCCGTAGTACTGTTAGTAATCGGAAGAAGTGTAAGTAGGAATTGTACTGTAGCGATCTCTTCGAATGGCTAAACTTTCACGGGTATTTTGTTGTGAAATATGACACTTCCGATCGGGGTACGTTTGTTTAGCCCAATGGCATGTCCTATTTCCGTCGACTGGAATTCCCTCAATTTTCCGTTCCGCGCGCTATACGCAGAACGTCTGCTGGCTGTAAAGTTGATTTTTTTCGGTCGTCGCAATATACATAGTACTGCGGAGTTCCTTGTCTTCTGAAGTTGTCATTTGAGTAACTCACCGTATCTGGAGGGAAACTTTGTGGGAGAGTCACCCACAGTATGCGCTCCTTTGGAAGTATCCTGTGTGTGACGATGCACTTAGATGAAAAGCCAAAGTATACAAGCTACCGAGACAAATTTGAGAAATACTTGGTTAGTATTCGGTGTAAGGCGATCAACGAAGATACATCGTAGAGGTCTGAGGGATGCTTACACCCCCTGCGACGTTATGCATGCCTTGTTAGCACCACTTGTAGAGACATTTTTTGGTTTTCATATGTTTGAACTACCTTGTCCGTTATTTCGACGGCTGATATTATTGTTTGGTTGCATGTCTGTCATCTCGTGTGTCCGACCCACCAAGGTCATGATGGCCTTCGGCCGCTCGTTTGCTGCTTTGTCGTGAGCCATGTTCTGTCTCGCTCTACCTGCAGCTCATTTGCCTGGCCTAATTGAAACAAACGTTTAACTACTGTAAAGAACAGACGTATTTCTAAATCTAGGAACGCTCCAGCCCTCTAAAGTTTAGTGAACCCGTTAATAGTCTGTTTCTCAACACTTCTCCATCAGTCACCACCATACACTGTACACATTCACGTTAAATTTCGTAGACAAAGTGGTCACAAACCACCAAAATAAGAGAGATCTTGTGCCGCGGCAAGGGCCGCAGCTCCACTCGAGATTGTACAGTAAGTCTGCGTCATCTTCATTGCTGTAGGGTACACGGTCTGAGATAATGTTTTAATCAGTACATTTGGGTACGTCACTAGACCATTCAAGTACGTATTTCAATTTTCAAGGTCGACAGGAATTCCCGTGCTCGCGTTCCTAGCGCCTTTACCTGCTTACGCTGATATCTGCTTGTTCCTGTGGTGAATAAACTATCAAACAGCTTTCCTGCTGATTCACCGTCGTCTCTCTACGACTCCCAAACCGCGGAAACCTAAGATCAGGGAAATCTGGGCTGGCGACTAAGAGCGGAAAACTAGCATCGCAGTAGGCCTGTCGGGTATCCTCATAGGACAGCTGGTAGATTGGACAGCAGGAAGACCAAAAGAAGGCAGTTGTATGTCATCAAGGAATGTTGATTGGGCACACGTAGAGTCCTTTCCCATTAGCTGTGGACCTCGTTTCGACCATGTTGCGTCACCGCTGTTTTTGATCGACCAGACGTAGCAACAAGACTTGGGGGGAATAACGTACTCCTGAACAAAGATATAAACCATGGGGCCATCGCCGACGATGATTGTATTGCAGATAATACTAATTTACATTACGATCGTAATGTAAATTAGTATTATCTGCAGTACAATCATCGTCGGCGATGGCCCCATGGTTTATATCTTTGTTCAGGAGTACGTTATTCCCCCCAAGTCTTGTTGCTACGTCTGGATGTTTAAGGACTCGTCACATTCACGACGTTTTACGATACGTTTGATCACAAAGAATTACGGTTGTAATTCCGCAAAGTTCTATTGATTTCCTAGCCACTTAGCAACCAAACGCAGTAAAAAGCAGTTGTAAAGGCGAATTCGTTACTAATAAGTTGCTGAAGCACAGTGAACCACCAGAAAACCAAGGAGAAGAAAGGTGTATCAACCCTTGACATCGAATCCACCAAAGTCAACAGTTGGAAAACAGTAAACTGCAACATCCCTAAAAAGTCTACGAATTTCTTTGTCACATCGCTGAACAATTTAAAATGGCTGATTTCCGTGATGACCGTGAACCTTGAAAGGTTTGCCTTATTTAACCGCCAGCTGTTCTAACCCCGAAGTGGCGTCGCTGTCAAAAACTGTAATGGTCAACGTTCGAATAATACACATCGAATTTCTGTTCAAGTCGCCTATACACTTTTGTGATATTTCGTGAATAGATATAACTTATCATGAGACCAGTAACCGGTATATCCGAATTGAGCAGAATGCAACAATCAATAATTAACGTGAAAGTATATGTTCAATGACAATCATCACAAATTTGCCCGATATTGCGCCGTTTCTTCCGGCAATTTATAATTTATTAAGTAGAAATTCTTCGACATTCGTATTTTACCTTTGCGTCCCATCGAGAGGTAGTTTTATGCTTCAACCGAGATTGTCACTTCTGTTGTAAGTACTGGGCTAGGCACTAGATAACAAAGAGTCAGGCGGAGATCGGGGATTTTCACACCGTAGCCAATTTAACGGTCATTTCATTGTACGGGGCACTGAGTAGCTTTTACGGATATCAAAGAGGCTGTCAAGAATAGTGAATGCACATTCATTTGGTGCGCCACTAGCGGCACAGATACAGAAATGTTGCGATGGAGGCCAGAGACAGGACATCGACAGGCGAAAAACCCGAAAATATATGGTGTTTTGATCCACACAACAAAGTTATATGGCAAGGTAACCTAAAATCGGATAGCATAAAACTTTTTAATCCACTCGATAACCAGAATGCAATGTGCAGTTTTAATTTTGGGACTACATCATACATCATACCACAAGCAGGTCGGTAGAATCTCCGAAACTCTATATTATCTCGAATAAGTACCCAACTCATGACAGCGCAGTGTGTGTATCTCGTTCGAACAACAAATCGAGTAGCTCACACCTAAAAAGTAACAATGTATGATTGCGTTTATGTGAATGACGCCGGCACACCAAGTACGAGCGAACCAAAAGCAACGCTTACAGTATACAACGTGTTTAGTTGATCGTGTTCACATGTTACAAATAACCTGATTGTACTGACTTGTTTGCCACTCAGGATTCTGAGTGGATAGGGAAAGAATCACCAATTAGTAGACAATTTCACTTAAACTAGGACAGCAAGGGAGTAGTGCAAAAACGATTTTAAAAAGGAACAGAGGAGAAGCGGAAAACAAATCATGAGAGGAAATGTGGACACCGGCAATTAACGCGAGCACAAAAGACACCGAAAGTTCTACCAAAGTATCCAACTCATCGTGCACTACAGCGGAACTGCGCTAAACAGGAGGCAACACCTGACAGCTAGTCCTCCGAAAATATGACTCAACAGTGAGTCAAGGATCGAAAGAAGGTCATCCAACCGCCACTAGATGCCCGCGTCTACGTAACCATTTAAAAATTTTCGCACCAGCAGCAACATACACAATTCCAGCATGCTCCTGTGCCCTACGGTTGAAGCATCAGCCCCATTTGCCATCACTGCGTGCAAGCGTCGTACACTGCTTCGTGATAACTGTTATAACTCTGTGTAGCATTTGCTGGATCGCCTATCCACTCGAATTTTCATCTCGCGCCTGACTTCTTTTGCATGTACATAAGAATTGTCAATTCAGCGCATGTACGCACTAAGACTTGTGAGCCTGCCAGTCTGGACATTTTGCTTACTTGACGTGCACTGTTAGTGATGATCCCAAACGTCTAGAGGTTCTCGAACTACGCCAAATCTACTCGAAACGACTGTCAATAAGCTGGATCTAGAGTAGTCGCCTCTGTAATGCACCAAGCGTCTGTAAATTCCGAACCCGCTGAGCAACCGATCCGAATGCGAAAGAAAGACGGCCGCTGTTCAAACAGCTGCTTACATGACTGTGTGATTACCGTTATGTGTTGATAGAACGTTGGTCGTCACGGTCCCTGCTCTATTTATTCCCTTCTCATTGATTCGTCTTTTTACGTTGGTATTCTTTATAGCGACTACGAGCTTTTCTTACAATCTGACACTACCACGCAAGTTACGCCCGTGACAAATCATCCTTCCTATGAATGCTGATCTTGATGTATCATTAATTCTTGATACCATTTGCTTGCAAAACTTGTTTGCGCGCAGTTTCTTTCCTCACTGTCCCTTGCCGGACCTTTGCTTATATGTACCCTGGTTTCATTTTCGCATGACCACTTCGCCATTACGTGACTGTTGCATTTGGTCGTATTTACGCAAACCGTTAATCTCGGAGCTTGTATATTTGGTGAATTCAATATCGGGGTTTATTGTTGTCTTCCACTATTTGGTTTATCATATTGCTTTTAAACATTAGCACCTTATTAATAAGAAACTCGCCAGTACGACCGTCTTCCTTTTTGGATCCGAATCGGTTGCTCGACGGGCTCAGAATTTATAGACGCTCGCTACTTACGCACGCGACTATCGTGGATACAGTATATGGAAAGACGTTGCGGGAAGATAAAGCGTTGCTCAAACAACCACTAGACGTCCGGGATTAACAGTGCTCGACAAATCCGCGTTGTTGGAGACCAAATCTATCTGCCAACTGGGTAAAAGCTGTTAATCCTTCTACAGTGGCCGAGCTAATCGAAGTTGACATACATGATGGCAATGACATTATCCTGGCTACCAATCGATGAAAGCTTCTCCGAGGCCAACCGTTTCACCGAGCCTTCCTGCTGCGGCTCTCTGTGTGGAGAATTATCCTGTTCCCTACATCTATCACTTGAGCGGTGATCCCCAGGTGACCCATATTGATGACGATATCAAAACATATTTAAATATTTCCGATGCTCCTGCTTCAGTTCATTCCTTGTATGCACCTCTTTCTCCTAAGTATTCTCATCATTTTCGCAGGGATGTGTCTGGGATTGTTGGGCCGTCTGCTGTATCACATGATTGTGGCATGCTTGGGGCCTCCAGAGCTAAGCAGGGGCCATGCCCATGGATAGCTGTAGGGACGGTGGCAGCCCCACTGGGGAAGACGGAGTGTGAACCTAAACTTCCTAACCTTGTACCAGTTACAGATCGTTGATCACTTGAGCAAAGTTTGGTGATAGACGACAGCCTATAACTTCTTCTTAACGCAGATTTCCTTCTCCTCCTAAGGTTATTGAGGGCACAACTAGAATTTCGCAAGAGGTTGGAGGAAAGGCCTGTATTTGGTAAGACTGGGGATCCGACGGAGAAGGTGGGTGTAAACGTCCTCCCATCTCGCTCATCATGTGGACCTACTTACGGATTCCAAGGGAGATTTATGGAGCAGTATATGCGCAACTTAGTTATCATTGTGGGCCTGCCAAAAATCGAGCTGGAACCCTTTGAAGGGTCTCCCTCTAAATTTCATAGCTCCCTGCGAAATTTTGAACTCAACGTGGCTAACAGATTAAATGACAAAGGATAGAAATCGTCTTACCTTATTTACTACTGTAATGGTCGAGCTAAGGCAGCTATCGAACATTGCGTATTGCTGCCCAGCTAAGTAGGATTTACTGAGGCGACCGGAATATTGAGGCAGCGATTTGGAAGGCCGCGTGATATCATTCAGGCCATCATTAAGGACGTCAGATGAAGGGTTGTCAGTTGACGCTTTCCCACTTGAACGATCCGTCCGAGTTAAGTTGTTCAACCAATCTTCAGTATATCGTGGATAGTCTTCCTCGCCCATTGCAAGAGAATGGGGCGGAAGTGGCTGATTCTGTTATAAACACTGGTCGGGAGCCCTCTTTTAACGACTTACTTGGGTTTATAGAGGTGCGAATCTCTATTTCTGGTAACTTATATGGTCATCTCATCTCCCGTTCAATCCAGGGCCACATCAGTGAAACTGTGACGGCGCGCTTCCGCAAGGACTCCCAATGGATGCCGCGCGTGCCAACCGTCGTCGGAATGGTAAATAAGCCATACCAGTGCGCAGTGTGTGGTGACGACCATGATTTGCCGACATGCCGGCGATTTGAAAACATGTCATTAGAAGAGAGACGCGAAGTTCTAAGAAAGTGTCGACGATGCTACGTTTGTGTACTGCCAAACCACAGAGTCCGTATTCAGTGTTCGAGGCTTCTATGTGGAGGGCGACATCATACCCTGATGCACTCAGACCCGGCGCCTTCTGGAGCTGAGGTAGAAGTGAAGGAGTCAAGCTGTGGAGCCACCTCTTGGCATGAGAGAGGTGTTCGTCTAGGTTTCGTGCCTGTCAGATTAATTGGGACAGTCGGGACGGTCGAACCATATGCCCTTCCAGATAACAGTTCGGTTCCACACTCATAAATGAGTCTTTAGCTGAGAGACTAGGGCCGCCAGCATGTAAACGAACTCTTAGCATCCGTACATTGAATAAGACCGTTACTATCAGATGCCAAGAGCTGAGTTTGTAAGTTGAATCGTTAGATGATGGAAGTAGGATCAAGGTCAACAAAACCTTTACTGTCAGGGGTTTTCCGGTTGAACGAACGGAAACCATATCCGAGCATGACGTTCATCAGTGGCCTCACTCGGCCGGTCTGCCCATCATCTCGTTGATGGAAGGTAAGGTCAGGCTTCTAATAAGTTGCGACGTGCCTGGAGCACATTTAGTAATAGATCAGTGGGAAGGAAGCAGGCGTGAGCCATACGCTGTGAAAAACATCTTGGGATGAACAATTCGAGGTCCCATTTCACTCTCAGCAAACAGCAAGGCTGAAGTTCATTGTCTAAGGGGTGCTGAGCTAGCACGGTTGGTTCAGCGTATGTTTGGCCTAGAGTTTGTCGAGCGCGGGCTTTTCGAAGAGGTGGTTCATTCAAGTGATGATCAGCGATCTGAGCGTATTGTAGAGTTCAAAGTTACGTTGAAGGACGGTCGGTATGAGATTGGCTTGCCGTGGCGGTCTGACGGTTTGAACCTCCCCGATAGCTGGTGGCTGGCTCAGAAACGCCTGGAGTTATTAGGAAGGAGACTTTCCCACAATATTGAATTGGCACGTAAATTTAGCGAGATTATCAATGCACACGTGGCCAGAGGTTATATATCCAGAGCTGACACCAGCAAGGATAAGACCGTCCGGCGGTGGTACTTACTTCATCACCCGGTGTTGAATTCGAATAAACCCGGGAAGTTGCGAATAGTATTCGATTGCGCGGTGAAATACAAGGACACCTCTTTGAACAATGTGCTGCTGCAGGGGTCAGTCCTAACGAACAACCTAGTGGGTGGGTTGTTACGGTTCTGAAAGGGTTTGATAGCCTTGTCCTCAGACATAGAGGAAATGTTTTCGCAGGTGGAGGTACCTGAAAAGGACCAGCGGGCACTGAGTTTTCATTGGTGGTGTAATGAACCAACGTCTGGCTCACCGGACACGTATGAGATTATGGTCCATCATTTCGGGACTATTTCTTCGCCTTTGTGCGCGTCATATGCACTCAGGGAGACTGCAATTAGTAATGGGCATCGATTTAGCAAGCTGGCTAGCCGAATTGTGTTTGAGAATTTTTGCGTTGATGACTGCTTGGTATCAGTGGATACGCTTGAAGATGTCAGATGTGTAGCGTCTGATTTGCGCGAAATGCTCTTCCTGGGTGGGTTTAAACTAGTAAAGTGAAAGTTTAATGTAGCAGAGGCGCTCTCGGATATACCACCGAACGAAAGAGCATCTGTGTCAGCAGCACTGAACCTAGGTGATTGCAGTCACCAGAAGGCCCTTGGAGTCCAGTAGCACGTATCGGGAGACTGCTCCAAATTTCGCGTATCTATACCGAAGAAGCCATTCACTTGGAGAGGCTTGCTAGCCTGCGTCGCGTCGGTATACGACCTATTGGGGTTAATTGCTCCGCTTGTTCTCCGTGGTCGGAAGTTAATCCAGGGCTTGTGTGGCGTGAATATCGGGTGGGACACGCCCTTAGACGAAGTGTCAAAGTAAGTTGGAAAGGTGGTCACGGGGTGTAGCGTCGACAGATTCAGTTACTGTGCCGCGCTGTACCAGACCCCATGGGAAGACGCCGACAGGTTCGGAGCTACATATGTTTTCTGACGCTTCCGAGACGGGTTATGGGGCTGTAGATTATCTCCGAGACGTCTTGGGATACGGCAACATTTTTGCTGCATCTTGATGGGGGAGTCTCGTGTTTCACCTTTAAAGCACTTGTCTATTCCACGGTTGGTACGTACAGTCGCGGTACTGGCGGCTGAACTTATGGGATTTATAGTAAGTGAACTTAAGCTAACCTTTGACAACAACACACTTTGGACAGACTCCGTCATCGTATTGGAGTACTTGAGAAACACCTCACGTCACTTTGTCACATTCGTAGCCAACCGTGTCCAACTAATTGGTGACTACACCCAGGACTGTCGATGGCGACACATTCCGTCCGAGTTGAACCCGGCAGTCATAGCTTCGCGAGAAAGCTGCGATGCTAGTTCTCAAGAAATTTACACACGGCTAAGTGGTCCATCCTTTCTGTGAGAACTTGAGAATTCGTGGCCACCGGATAAGCCACTCAAACCGATTTAAGCTGAGGAACTCGAATTAAGGAAGGTGCTGGTAGTAGCCAGTGTTAGTAGCGCGCAATGGTATGTGGAGCTTGTTTCGCGTTACTCTTGTTGATACGCCCTACGCCGTGCGGTATCACGGTTGATACAATTCAAGAATTATTTCACTTGCATGAAGGCCGGTCGACTGTGTTCCATTATGCTGAGTCCTTTGCACAAATTAGAATTGGACCTGGCTCGCGAGCGCATCATATTACTGGAGCAACAAAGCGTCTTTGTTAAGGGCTGTACGGAACACTCCAGAGGCCGACAGAATACGCTAGCCCGACTAAAACCTGTCGCTATAAACGATGTTCTGCGTCTCGGTGGAAGGGTTTCTACCGGGCTGCCTAGCAGTACTAGAATAATGATACTGCCGCCCCGCGGGATTGTTACGGATATGATTATTAGACACTACCACGAGATCGAAGGTCACATGGGGCCAGTCATGTCTTGTCATTCATCCGAAAGAAGTTTTGGGTTTCCAAGGGCATGGCTAGTGCGCGCCGCGTTCTGGTGAAATGTATGAAGTGTAGTGTTGGCGGCAAAGCCGTGCCAACAAGTGATGGCCCCGCCTCCTGATGATCGCACACCTAGTGGTGCCCCGTTCACAGCCTGTGGCTTGGATTATTTTGCACCTCTTGAGGTTCGAGTTGTGAGGACAAGAGCTATGCATTTGGAAGTGGCACAGTATGTCAACGAACTCCTTTCTGATGGCTATAATGAGGTTAATTGGACGTCGGGGTGTGCCGGAGGTCATGCATAATGATAACGGATCCAACTTTGTGGGGGCGGAATCAGAGCTGAGGGGAAATTACTTGACTTAGACCAAGACAAAATCCCTCGGACTCTGGTGGTCCGCGGTATCGATTGGCACTTCAATCCTCCCGATGCTAGCCATTGGGGTGGAACATGGGGCCGAATGATAAGCACCGTTTGACGGACCATGCAGGCCGTCGCAAGGGAACAAGTAATGTCGGACAGGGGTCTCTACACTCAGTTAATTGAAGTTGAGAAAATTCTGAATGACAGACCTTTAGTTCCAGTCTACGGTGATCCGGCCAGTCCCTCGGTTCTAAGACCAAATGATATGTTGCTCCTGAAATCAAACCCGGGTGTGTCATGCAATCACGTCACATTTCTAGAAAGGTACACGAAAGGGTTGAAGCAGGCTCAACACCTAACTAGTGTGTTTTGGAAACACTAGGACAGAGAGTACCTACCCTTCATCCAGGCGTATCATAAGTGGACAAAGGTTGGACGAGATGTGAAGGTTGGTGACTTTGTCCTACACACTGGAGGCCCTCGGTCCGTAGGCGTTTGGCCCAAATCCGTGGTAAGCGGAGTAGTCAATGGTGCCTACAATCACGTCCGCGAAGTGTACTTGAGAACAGAGAGCGACACGGTTGAGAAAAACATAAGATCCATATGCCTTCTCGAAGAAGCAGAGGGTAGTGTCGTAGTCAGCCAGTAGGCCTCGAGTGCAAGGGAGCCAGTTCGCGCAGCTATATGAGTTTTTGAAAACCATAATGGTATCCAGGAAAGGTGTTGAAGAAGCTGCTTGAAAAAGTGTTTGATTACCGTTATGTGTTGATAGAACGTTGGTCGTCACGGTCCCTGCTCTATTTATTCCCTTCTCATTGATTCGTCTTTTTACGTTGGTATTCTTTATACCGACTACGAGTTTTTCGTACAATCTGACACTACCATGCAAGTTACGCGCGTGACAAATCATCCTTCCTATGAATGCTGATCTTGATTTATCATTAATTCTTGATACCGTTTGCTTGCGAAACTTGTTTGCGCGCAGTTTCTTTCCTCACTGTCCCTTGCCGGACCTTTGCTTATATGTACCCCGGTTTCGTTTTCGCATGACCACTTCGCCATTACGTGACTGTTGCATTTGGTCGTATTTACGCAAACCGTTAATCTCGGAGCTTGTATATTTGGTGAATTCAATATCGGGGTTTATTGTTGTCTTCCACTATTTGGGTTATCATATTGCTTTTAAACATTAGCACCTTATTAATAAGAAACTCGCCGGTACGACTGTCTTCCTTTTTGGATCCGAATCGGTTGCTCGACGGGCTCAGAATTCATAGACGCTCGCTAATTACGCACGCGACTATCGTGCATACAGTATACGGAAAGACGTTGTGAGAAGATTAAGCGTTGCTCAAACAACCACTAGACGTCCGAGATAAACAGTCGTAGGAGCGGATTTCCTGGTATTATGGAGCTAAGTTAGAAAAACTTGTTATAAATTGATTAGAAGATAACAGCAAGCCTCAATCTTGAGTCCACCAAATACACGAGTACCGAGATTGCCGGTTTGTGTGAACACGATCAGATGCAACGGTCCCGTATTGGCGGGTGCATAAAGCCAAAGGCTTAGCAATGGGAAGCAAAGGGGAGAAAACCGCACGGGAACAAGTTTCCGCAAGTAGTCAATATCAATATATGATAATGCGTCGGGATTCACGTCCGTGAGAGAAAGGATTCGCCGCGCACGTAATTCTAATGGTTATGTCAGTCTTCGTGAGAAATGTTCGCAATCGCCACCAAGAAGATTTCGAACGCAATGAGAAGGATCCTCGGGAAGGCAACATATTAAGATAAAGGGTATGGTCACCGGCTTTCTGTGAAACAGGCAACAATCGTTAAACACTTACACCAGGCGGCTATTCTAACAGTCACCACATTTTACTACTTTGATCACAGTTGTTTCCTGATTAGTACGTGCACGCAGGCAACGCGTGCGTGTCTGTGTGGCAGGCCACTGTGCCCGGCTAGCCGTTTGTGGTGTGCCAGTGCGCCGCAACCTTGCTGTCTGGTTGAATTTGTCGTGCGGCCTTCTATGTAGGGCAAGTGAGCTTCAGCCAGCTTACGCCTGTTGACATTGTACTGTCTACCCTCTCATCGTACAGTCATGTTTGCTTGCTGCTGCCAACAGTTTCTTCCGTACACTTGCCGTCCATGCTAGAATACAACACAGCAGCTTAGCCATGCATGTACTCTACATCCATGGTACGTCAGTTGCCTATTCTACTAGTTGCAACAAAGGAGCTTCATTGATTACTGTCGTAGAATTCGTGAATACAACGGTGCCCCGGCTAAATGTTAATCATAATGCGCGGAAGTAACTTCGCCTTGCCAGACGCCTCTATCAGTAAGCCGTCCGTTGTGATCTCATTAATCAGAGGGACTAGTTCTCTGAAGTGACCCTGTCAGCTGATAGCTACTGTGGCCCTGGGACATATCACCACGGAACGGAGGAAGTTCCACCACGTGGACACCATCTTCCCGCCCCTGATCACAGAGGAGGTGGATGATAGTTTGTGGCGGCCTGGCCAGCTCAAACCGTACGAACAGCTCAAACAGGTCACTATCAAGCACTCCAGCACGTCCGACCGTCAGCGCACTGCCTGCTTGCTTGACACGACCGAATTATGGAATCAGGGACCTTCACAACTTCGCCACATGCAACGTTTGACTGATACTACATATTTCGAGGAAACGTTCCTGAAGGAAACGTAGATGTAACGACTGCCCAGTAGCATACAGAATGTCCCTGGAACCAGCCCTTCCACAACCCTGTCGTAGTCAGCAGAAACTGTCGACTGCATCTGGGAGACATGCAATAGACGAGTCCTCCAAGTCTCACTACCAGCGCTGGAAACATTGGCACATTCAACCCGCCATGTGAACAAGCTCACAACTCATGTCCAGGCACCCAACGCTCAAAGCTTTCACCCACGTATCTCGCTCCATAATCACAACAGAAGAGCATTCCATTCTAATTCCCGCAAACTTGTGTCAGTCCCAACCACTGCTGATACCACCAGCAGTCTGGCAGTCATGCTCGATTCTGATTCAGCCCGGGTAAACATGTCTCTTCCGCCAAGGATTCGTAGAAGTTGGCCTGACGTTACCTTACAGCGACCGACGATACCGGTTCCCATGGTCGTTGGTTTTCTGTTCAGGACTACAAATTTGGAGTTTGCTATATTGTCGATACCAGAGCAGAGATTGGCTTCCTCCAACCGGTCTCACAAGCCAGCAGCACGGGCGAAATGGACTTTCCTAGCGGTCAGTGATGTGGTCACCGCTCTTTATGATGAGTGCTCGCATACATTGAACCTATGACTTTGTTGCACTTATCACTGGGTCTTCGTAGTGGCAGGCGTCCAGAAATGGAACGTTGGTAATAGCCATCTCGAAACTTTGAATGCACTACTCGATGACCAACATCGTCGGTCAGTCGACCGAATGACAGGTGAATCCGCGTTTTGGACCACGAACAACATGAACGCGATCTTGCCCATGCACCGCAACTCGGTCACCGTATTACTCGGTCCTCGAACTTGTTAAAAAACTGCCCCCGGATATTTCCTATGTTCTAGCTTTTTATCTGGGCCGTTTATGTGTGAGCTCATAGAAATGATGCATCTTAAACATGTATACTCGTCCATACTGTTTTACTGGTCTCTAGGTCGTTGTGTGACCCACCAACCATCGGTTGGCGTGTTCCACGAGAGACGAACATTTTTCGTTCTGTTGGATTCCATGAAGATATTTGAAAGGTAAATGATGGAGTGACTGCATGTGTTGAGCACTTGACGACTGTTGTGCGTTTAGTGGAAAGTCGATAACCACGCTCCCCGTCCTCACCTACTCCGTTATGGTTTATTGTTCCCTTTCCTGCGTTCGAATCCTTCTTCTGAATCACTGCAGACCTCAATCCCTTAGACTGATGCTGCTGCAGTAACCACGTTTTGCGGTTTATACACATCATGCCGATCCCGAACCGCTCCGACACTTGCTCAAATCCGAGAAATCAAGCGAACCATAGGGCTCCATATGTATACTGATAGCGTAGAGACCATGCGGTAACCCGCACAAAGTCTAGTCCAGAAACTTAACTGATATATCATCAGAATAACTTGAGGACCATTTAGGTATGTCAGTAGATGGGGAAGAATATCAGCGTTCTTCAATCTTTTGCTCAGCATAGAACACATTGAACAATACATACGTGGAACGCCTGAAATGAATAATAATTAAAGTAACATCAGTGAAGGGTTTATAATGCACGCGAGACAGCTACTTAATTCATACAACATGCAATATGCCAGAAAGTCAATCACAGAAACAGCACACACTACGTCCTATATTTCCAGTTCGAACCACTCAAGGTCCGTTTCGCAAAAGAGAAAATTCACGTGTCCACAGGAAACGTATATTGGCAACAACACAGATACCAGGAGAGATTGTTCTACGTGTCATTGTCCATATACATATATGTATACATATATATGTATATGCGGGGTCCCACGGTCCGGGAATTCCCACCAATCAGACATGGCCTCACACTCACTGACCGCCGACCTCGGGTTCTGTTTGGTCACCCTCCCCAGCCCGTTGCACGGACGCGGCCAACTCACGTGTTCCAGGACCTGAAAGGAAGCGGAATGGAGTACGTGACAGAACAAAATGGCGGGGCACTACATGTTACAACAAACGCGGCATTCAAATCACGCGAGAGACAAGGTGCCTTTGCCATGAACGTCAATTTCCTCGTCTCAATGAAGCTTGATATCGTTTACTTGTCAAAGTTTGTTCTTGAACCACTTGTTTGTCCCTACTGTTCACTGCTGAATCTTTGTCTGTATGTAATTTGGCTTCACCTATGCATCACATGATACGTCGTGTTCCATCGTGCTCACATGAACTGTTGGTCTCAAATCTGGCAAATCTAGAAAAATCATTATCTAGGTTTGTTTTTAAATTCTTCCATCCAATTTCAAATTTTTTATTGTAGTTCAAAACATTATTATTGAGAATCTTGCGTTCACGACCGTCCTTTGTACTGAAATCGGTTGCTCAGTTGGCTCGAAATTTGTATACGCCCATTGCTACACAGACGTGACTATCCTGGATTCGGCATACCGACAGAAGTTGCAGGTACACTGAGCGTATCTCGGAGAACCTCTTGACTTCCGTGACCAGAAGTAAAAACATTTTGTACTATTTGTCTAGTTTTTTGCATAAGATTTTTCGCACTTACTGCATCAATATGCTGTTAATGGCAACTGTAACAAACGAGACATTTGGCTTTTTGCTCTACAGATTCCATAGCACACCCAATAGCACCGTAATCTCGTTGAGGAACTTTTGTTTAGTATTCGGTGTTCGTTATCTGTCTGCGTTTTGCTTGAAACGGTCGGGTCTCAATGGCGCCTTACCCCTCTGTGTTGGATCCTGGATCTTGCTCTTTAACACTCCGATCAAATCCATTGGGTATGTCTCCGTATTCAAGGGTTCTAAAGGTGATGCCCGAGAGGAAGCACGTTTCACATTTTGATGCCACTGATACTCAGTGTACTTCTGATAGGTCTATCTCTTGGAAGGATTACATGGAATTTAAGAGCACCGTTTACGCACATTCGGTCTTCACCACCGTTAACTCAGAAAAAGAACATTCGGCCGAAAATTTGGAGTTGAGGAGGGCTTCACTGCCATTTAAACACAAGTGTTAGCAGCCCAACAACATCTTGAAAGGTTTATGTGTCGCTTGGAGGCTGTTGATATTTGCGTGATGAAAGTTCGCAAGCCTGGTCGTTAAGCGGTTCTTGGTGGAATTTCATAATCAAGCTGGTCATGCCGCATATTAGCTCATGATACCCCAAGAGCAATTTCTAACATACTTGGCCCGACCACTTTTGCTGGAGTTATTCGAATTACCCAATGTTAGGCGGTTTTTTCTGGAAAAAACAGAGAGCAGCTTGAGCAATACTCCGACGAGCAACAGATTGCGATAAGCGAATGCCACCCCCTTTACTTTATTGTCGAGGGAATGCTTACGGGACACTTAAGTAATTCAAAATTTTGTAGCTATCGATGACGTACTTGAGTGGAGGGCACGTGTTAAATTCCGCATCGTTTCCGCATCATTTTGTCAAAATTCGGATCGACGAGATATCAAGAGGAGCTCGACACGTTTCAAATACAGCTGATGGACTGACACGGTTGGCCGTTCGGGCAGAAGATTGCAGGATTGCTTTCAAAAGATGGGTTGCGAAGCTGACAAGAGTTCTTTGGACACACTGAAACGGACTGTAACAGGACAGTCCTCAAAGTTACAAGATGAATGGGCCAAGAAAGTTTATTGAGTCAACTAGCAAGGATGCAGACTGTCGTTTGCCGTTCATGCGGAGAGTGCATTATAGTGTGCAACGTTAGTTCTCGGAGGTTTCAGATAAGTCGCAGGGCGAGGTCGTGATACTCGCAGTAACTTATATTCAAGCGCAACCAGAGATACTCAGGGAAGAGATCACCGATGACTCTGAACCTCACTTCCACGATGTTCTGTCTCTTAGGTTGCAGTTTATGCCGACTTGCACACATCCATGAAGAGTGTCTTCAGTTCAAGTATGATGTATCTGGTAGACGGTCGAGCGCACTACGCGGGATCACTTGTTTCCTGCGTCTTAACGCGTCACACAGATCTTCAGACTGCCAGATAAGAACCCCATGTGAGCAAGACTATCACCGGGGTTGACAGTATCTCTTGCTGCGCAACTCCCAGGGCAAAGCGACATGTGCGTCTTCCTCCAGCAGTCGAGAGATCTGTACTATGAAATGTTCAACAAAAGGAAAAGTTTCATCGGAGCATATGTCCACCTATACAGTGGTTCGGGTACCGCTCTCACCCCTCTTGATTTTGCAACTAAACCAAAGATGCCCACTCTCGCATACTGTTTTGCTGGTTTCAAGGGCATTGTGTAGTACACCACTTTTCATTTCGCGTTCTCCACAAAAGCGAAAATGTTTTTTACTCTGTTTGATTCGGCAAAGAGACATGTAAGTTAACAACGGCATTCATCTTATAATATTCGTTCAATTATATGCAGTAGATTTGTGTCGTTGCATAAAAGTCTCATTACCGGTAATGAATGTGATAGTTTGTGTCATTGGCGCGAAAGTTACTTATCAACAAAAGATAATGGCGCCAATAAAATATGTATATATAAAACGTTATTAGCAGTGACATATAAACGAATAATGAGTTGAATAACCAAGTGTTTGAAATTATCAGAATCCGATTAGCCCTGTACACATGATTGTTGCATATCACTGCGGAGACATGCTGTGTGAGCCAGTACGGGCCTCGGAGCCAAAATCTTTTCGGTGCCACTGTGTACCAATTAGTTCGCGTCCTCCAGTACGGGCGTGACGCTGTTGTCTTGTTCTGTGTCTCAAACCTCTAATTCTTTTAACATGTGAGAAGACCTGGAGACTTTTGTTTCGACCGTGAACATGACCAATGACAGTTCCACCATAAGTGAGATAATTTGTGCATGTGTGTGGAGGGGGAGGGGGTGACAGAGAATTGTACAGGCACCTGCGGTGTCGGCATCATTGGGATGGTCCACCGTTCCGGGCGCATCACGAATAAACATGTCTGTTTCACGAGGTCACTTTGCGTTTCGGAGTGTAAGGTGAAAAGGTCACAAGACATCAACCCGCGTTAAGGTAGCACATACGGAGTGTCGATGCGGTTATTAGCGCGGACAAACCGAATGTGTCAGTTATAAGTGTCCTGTCCAAAGTGACACTTACAGGGTACACGGCCGTTTCTTGTGGTTTATTGCAAACTCAACGGTACATTCAAAACACTGAGCAACTCTTGTTTTGAAATCGGTTCTGTCTGTGTATTGCTCAAAGTGAAATTGGTCGTGCTCCCTGCCTACCACTAGGTTTTACTGGTAGGACGGCATTTTTTATATAGTCGTGCAGTTGCTATTGCAGCACAACAAAGCCTGTTTACAGTTGGCTCGGCGAATTTCGTCAAAACCGGTCGAATCCCACTGTATTAGCCAAAACCAGTGCACGCTGAGTTCAACTACATTCATCATTGTTGTATCATAAATCAGAAAGCAAGCCACGGGTAATGAACGTACCTTAGTATGTATGCAATCTTCAAGTTTCATAGTAGGTATTTGAAAGTATTCACACGGTCGGATGATTCTTACAAGTCAAGACATGAATCCTTTTAGTGGTTCTCCAGTTTGCTGACAGATGCGGAGAGGTGTAAACCTGGAGGCGTATAAGTTGGTAACTTCCCCCAGTATTTTGACAGTTGTATTTAAGGCTCCCTTCAAGATGGTTTTATGGTGCAGAGAATGGATGTCGAACTGTCTCTGCCCTTCAGTTTCTAAGCAGTTGCGCAGAAGTTTTAATTTAGTTGACTTTGTCAAGTCTAGCGATGGATTTAACACGTTGTGCAAATCCAAGTAATTCGTAAATATCGTTCTCCACGTAACCCACGAATCCAGCGCTAGAAAAACTGCTGGATCCACCCAGAATTTCGCAGGTGCATTCATCGAAGTGAACATTCATTATTGTATCTGTATCCAAGCCCCATCCGCGCCAAGCTTTGTGGATTATAAGAACGGTAGTGAGAACAAGTGACTCAGTAGAAGTGCATACTGTGTTGTAAATGACGTCATTTACAAAATCCAATGCAATGACTGTAGACAACACTACGTCGGCCAAACCGGACGGAAATTATCAACACGATTACATGAACACGAACTCACCATCAAGAGGCACGATCAGTTTTCCCTGATCTCCGCCCACGAGGACGAAACTGGACACGCTTTCAACTTGAACACCGCAGAAATCCTTACTCAAGCAAATACCAAACATGCAAGAGAGTTTCTCGAAGCTTGGTACTCATCAACCGGTTCAATAAACAAACACATCGAACTAGACAAAATCTATGAACCAATGCGAATCAAGGATTTGAGGAGACGTAAACGTCATCAAGCCCAAACGACAGAGAGCAGCCAATCAGACTCCGGCCCAAGGACTCCAGGGAACAACCAATCGGACATCAGGTCAAAGCTAAATTGCGACAAAATCAACCAATAGTGGGTCAGGCCAAACACGACAGAAACCGACCAACCAGAATTCAGACCAGTAGGTCAACCCACTCTGCTGTATAAGAGCAGGCATCGATCCAACTTCAACAAACGCCAAATTCAAAATTATACGCCGAACACTCACGCACTGATGATGTCACCTCGCTTGGTGATGAAACGTTTGCAACCTAAATGCCAAGCTCGGCGAACATATCAATACCAAAACAATCAACCCGAGCTACAAACAACACCACCACTATTCCCAACCATCATAACGCAGTTCGAGTCTCGGCATGAGTGTGAGGATAACAGGCTGCCTTGACGAGTATACAACAATCACCCACTCCTCAAAAAATCTCCCCGCCTCATCTTTACGTATGGTGCAGAAGGAGCCAGGACGCTGACGCTCATGCGGAATGTGCTGGTCGCTTGGTAACCCTAGTCGAATGTTATACTACAGCGCTGAGAATTTTTATGATAAGAATAATCATAACAACAATAATAAGTGTATTTTTTACGTATCTTGGAGAAGCACGCCCAGGAGAGCGTGCTCAGTGTACAGACTTTGGAGCCATATACACATTTGAACAACACAGTTGTAAATTATACAACGAGCCAGCTACGTGAATAGAGCAACAAAACAAAAGAGAAAAATTCAAATTCAAGAAGAAAAATTAAATATACATATTTCTGGGACGATACTACGTGGGTTATACAGAATTCGATAAAATAAGTGAGTGGTTACATCATTTGGGACTCCACAAGGTGAACACCGGCCTGATGCTCAACGTCGTGCCAAGAAAGAGGTGCTTATGTAACGCGCAACTGAAATCAGCGAGCGCGCACCGACTGAAGTTGAGTTGTGTAACGGGACGTGCTGCGTGTCGTTTGACGGCAGTAAAATTGGAAATCGTTTAAGACCGGGCGATATTATCGTTGTATCCCCTAGGAATTCAGAAATCATCAATTTTCATGACAGAGGGCATCAGGAGAGTTGAAAAGACTTGTTTTAATCGACCGGGAATCAGTTGGTTTTTCATTTGGCGCCAAGATCGAAATTAGCGATGGTAGATGTTGTGACAGTATAAATGTGCTGTGCTGCGAAAAACGTTTTCACGCGTGATTAATATTTGATCGGTGTTATTCCATATTCCGTTTTAGGTTGTGGATTATTTACAGGGCTTCGATTATGCCTTCCAGTGTCGGGAATTTGTTAGTTTCAGCGAGTTCAAAAGTTGCTTAAATAGGTACGTGAAGGATTACAGTGTTCTGCACGTGCTTGGTTCAAGCAAGAGATCAGGCAGTGGACACTTGAAATATGATCACGTGAGTGTAATTGCCGTTGAGAATACGTGGTTGATGGCTTTCCGCTGTATAAAATGCAAACGAGATGAGAGCGAAAGTCGTGGATTACGACGTGTTTAATGAGTTGAGTTCGCATACTTCCCATTGCAGAGTTCCAGCGATACATGCTGCCAGTCGCGCTTTAGCATGGCTATAATAATTAACGGGTTGACTGTCAGCCCTTTCACATTGGAGCACAACCACAACACGATTTGCCTTGCTATACGATGCACACCCAAGGATTCTTTGGCTCACAGACAGTGAAGCGAACGATTCGAGACATCTTTTCGAGTACAATATGACAACTGCTGAGTTGAAGCAGTATGCTGCCTGTGTACGAAGTGAGAAGCACGCACTTCCGCGTCATTTGTTCGAAACATTCCGGGAGGTGATGGAGGAACACATGTGTTAGAACTTTTGAGGAGGATAAAATGGGGGCCAAAATGCGAGCAGCACGAGTGGTCTTTGGGTGCGACACAATTTTATGTTACTTCCATGTTCGGGATACTGCGAGGAAACATGTGAATTTATTTATTAAACCTTACAATCACCACTCAGACGAATTCCTGCGGAAGCCGATATTTGTCTCATCGCATGGATATTTGCAATAACTCTGAAGAGTGAGTGGTAATCTTTGGCTATTCGTTTTGAAGGTTCAACCGAGTTGTTGAAATAACCTGGCGAAACAGACCTCATCTTTATGAACTACCTTTTGCGCAGTTGGCTATATATAAAGCCAGAGTGGGCCATCCATGCACAGTCGGATGTTGTTCACTTCGGATATTGAACAAACAATCGTCTGGAGAATGCGGATGGGCGACCAAAGAAGCGCACTCATTCCAGAGATCACTTAGCCACGGTCATTAGTAAAATTTAGTGCGGTAGTTTGGGATGCCGTGCACCTGCGGCTGCGACCGCCGTGAGGTGGTCAGCGTAGACGCTTACTTTAAGAATATACTATCTCGGCTGACAGTGTTCGCCAGTCAATTGGTGCCGATATATCGCACTGCTCCTTCTGCACAGGGCAGTTACAACCCTCCTCGCCAGATACGTTATGATTTCATTAACTATGCCAGTTCAGGTGCTGCGACTTCAAACACTGTGCCACCTCCAGCGTTGAAACAGACAGAGACCATGTGCAACGCCACTAATCATTGATGACACCTCTGAAGATGAGTTTCGCTTTGTTCCCCCATGCAAGCGGGTCCGAGCAAGTGTTGGCGAATGACTATACGGGCGTCACTAGCAACGGTAAGTGATACCCCAACTGCCATGTTACATACCGTTTTACTCTAGACCGGCATACACAGCAAGAAGAGGACTTCTACTGAAGCGGAACTGAAAGCAAGGAGTCTTCGGGAATTAGGACGAAATATTCCAGATAGTGATACCATGTACATATAATAAACGTATTCCGACAATTCACCATCACTTTTACGTCGTCGCGTTGTGGCCGTCAAGCGAAGAAGTGAGTGCGTCCAACCGTAGATCATGGCGTTGTGAGCGTTGAGTGGACGTAAGCTGACCGTTGAGCGAGTTACCCCGAAAAGCTTCATGCGGTAGCAAGCTCTACTTCGCGTTTAACGACCTTTCCCTTTTTGGAAAGCACATGAAATTCCATCTTCTGGGTGGTCACGCAACTGCACGAACTTGTTGATTTCTCTGTTATCATAAAGCCACAGCGGCTCACGCCTAATTACATTGAGCATTATGTACGGCAAGCAGACCACTCCCACTTGCGCCCGCATTATGGTTGTAAGTCGTCAGCTGCAGCCTTATCTACTTACCTACGGCGTCTTTAAATCTCAGTGGTTTCCAGTTACACGTGGGGATTATCATGAACACTCGAACTTATCAACTACCGGCATCTCTTTCACGGAATGTCGAACACACAAGTTCACGGAAAATGATCTGCAACTCACAAGGTGCACGTTTCTCAATGGGAGAAAGAGTAACGGTCCTGAAACACTTCCCTGTATCACTTTACTGATGACTGGTCTGGACGTTTATCTATTGTATCCTATTTTCACTGTTTGCGTGCGGTCTGTAAGGTAGGAAAAAACCAGCTAAGCAACGGACCACGTATTCCAAAGAATGCTATTTTGAGCAGGAGGCGCTTATGGGGCACACGGTCGAAAACCTTCGCCATGTCTAACAATATAATGGTAATCGTCTCCCCGGCGGCAATAGATTCAGCCACATAGTTGAGAAATTCTAGCTGGAACGTCATGCAAAAAAGCTTGTTGAGAAACCTATGCTGGGAGAGGTTTCTAAGGTATTTTGGCAATAGAAATTCGACCATGCGGCTTAGTATCATTCTTTCCAACATCCTAGAACGAATTGAGGTGTGGTTAATGGGACGGTTATTGCCACTTTTATAGCGAGGCTTTATTGTAGAATTTTCCACTGAAAAGAAAAGGATCCTGATGTTAGAAGAAGTGATCACGCCTATCTGAGCGTGTTTCTCACAGGTGGGTTGAGAAATATACCATTATTACTATTATTATTATTATAAATAATGAGCATAAGTAGAGGGGTTTCTTCCCCTCCGTATTTTAGAACAACGGGGTGAATGCCATTAGAGGCGGGTAGATAGGAAGGTTTGATAATAGCTGACTGAGAACGTATGATTCATGCATCAACAGGGTTCTGGCTCAGGAGCGCACCTGTATTTATTGGGGAGGATAGACGCAGTATATGTCCTCCAATGTTGAAGGAAACTGCAGAAATATGAATTAAATACCCCATAGTTTGTAACAGGGTCATTTACAGTAGTCTCGTCCCGTAGTGTCACTACCGAGATGGCAGGGTCTCTCTCATAGTTCCTCCGTCTAATCAACTGCGTCGACTGCGAGCTCTTATCAGTGCTGTTAAACGCAAGCTTTGTTTCACTTATATGGAGCATTTTGGTTCTATATTCAGTAGCACTGAGCATTCTGTGCATTCACATGACAAGAGAGACTTCGCGTGTTTTCCGGTACCGTGATTTGTGACTTCTGAGGTTACTTTGCTCCTTTGGGATGAGGATTATGCCCTTACAGTACACACTACGGTATTTGGATCTTTGTGGGGTTAAGGCGTTCATGCAAGACGTGAAGTGATCATTAGGACAACGATGGTCTGAATGACCCAAATTTCATTGAAAAACAGAGTCCACTTTGTGGTGGAACGGGAGCGTTTACGACAGGTCTTGGGCGACAGACATACTTGGTTTCAGTAGACCTGTCCGTTGGTACGTTACAAATCTTTGCGTTGAACGACCCAGTTATTCAACTCTGACAGGCGTTCAAACAACTCGTCTTAACCACCATCTTTCAAAAGTAAATTCCATGTAGCAGCTGATCGCCGCTTTAATCGACTGGTGCCGTGCGACCGAAAGTTCACTTGCAACTACCCGTGCACAATTTCTGACCGAGTGAACTCTCTCCATTTGAGAAACCGCTTCCGTATAATCCAGTTGTGAACGCTAAGGGTGACGCAGAAAAAAACTCAGGGACAGCGGTAATTACATCAATTCGATTCTTTGTTGTCGTGATATCCTTGAGGACTATGGTGCGTTTGCCATTCCATGTGGCGTTTTGCGTACTACATATAATTTTTCCTGATTTGCTAAATACTGTCAATAACCGTAGTGTTGTTCAACGAACTATGACTTCCAGATGGAAGACACCTTGCCAACAACTTCTGCATCGTAAATAAGGCAGAGCCCAAGGGTTGTTTGCCGGGAGGATGATGCCAAGCACAGGTACGTGATAACACCTCGAAAGTTCATTTCATTTTGCCAGGAGTCAATCCACAGGCGGTGGGCAGGTCATGGCTGTTGGCTCAAGATGGCTAGTGACCTCCCAAGCTATGGTGAGTCTACTTGCAACGTCTGTCGATAGGCCGGATCTAGAATAGTCACGTTTGTGATACAGTGGGGGTTTATAAATTTCAAACCCAGCAAGTTTTTCGATATTATCGGCCGTTGCATCAAGACTGTTCGGAAGATGTCGCCTTATTTCACCGTTTAATGGAAAACAAGTCGCATTTCCCCCGGTTTAATCGCGCTCAACGTTGGATGGTGGGATGAACATCACTATCGAAGTGTTTTATTCCTACTGGTATTAACTCCCGATATATAAACCTTGATCGTTTCCAGATTCCCGGGGAATACATAAGAAATAAGTTGTATGAACAGCCGTTTTCGATAAGTCTCATCGGGCTTTTGCAATTGCATATGGTACTTGCGTTTTATATACAAAAACTCAAAGCAGGTCAAATGGGTGATTAAGATCACAGAAGTAAGCGT
The DNA here is from genome assembly GCA_008508345.1 of Paragonimus westermani. Lineage (NCBI taxonomy): Eukaryota > Metazoa > Platyhelminthes > Trematoda > Plagiorchiida > Troglotrematidae > Paragonimus > Paragonimus westermani. The sequence continues at coordinate 44,938 of QNGE01002878.1, forward strand.
CACTGAATAGACTGAAGTTTAGTTTGAAAACCCTCACCAAAAAATGGGTGAATTCGTTCCATCTTTAGAATTTAACGTGGAGCCCTGCAAATATCTTCTCATGAACACATGTTATAAATACGTGAATGGCAAGACACCGAATTGCGGTCTATTAAAACAAGAACATTCAGGCGCCGTAAAAGAGCTGCGAACTAGTAAGAACATAATATTGACGAAACCAGATAAAGGATCCGGTGTTGTTTTGTTAGATAAAACCAATTACGTTGGAAGAATGTCATCTGTATTTTCCGCATATCAAAGTTTACTAAGACAAAAAATGATAGTGACAGAACAACAACCGTAGAGGAGAAGCTATCCAAATACTCCGTGATATAAAACAATCACATTTGATTGACGCACGAACCTTTGAGCGCATCAGACCAACAGGGACGGCCATTCCTCGCCTCTGTGTTCTCCTTGAAGTTCACAAAGATGGAGTGCCCTTAAGACTGATTCTGAGCATATACAACTCTCTTTGTCATGCCTCAACTCACTAGCTTGTGAAGCTACTGGGACTAATCAACTAACAACGGACCTCTATCAGTTTGAAGGACACCCTTGATTTCGTCGACGCAGTTGCTTCAGTGAATATCAAGAATCACAGAATGGTTTCTTTAGACGTAAATTTCTTATTCACAAACGTGCTTTTGCGCGAAAAAATTAATTACTTGCATGCTTACATTGAAAACCGACAACTCAACGTCTGCATTCCTATCGCGAAATTGGAAGATCTGTTATTATTCTGCATTTCAAACGTCCACCTGCAATTCAATGGAAACCTCTATAGGCAATGTGATTGCGTAGCAGTGAGCTCCCCGCCAGGTTCGTTGCGCGCAAATATATTCATGACCAAGCCAGCGACCAGTGATATACGTCACGTCGTCGATAATTGCAGTCTCTATAGACGCTACGTAAACGATATATTTTGCCTGATGAACGTTAAATACGATACGCGGTCTTTATTGGTTAATTTTAGTCGTGTACACCCCAACATCGCTTTTACCATTGAATCAGAGATGAACAACCAGCTATCATTTCTAAATGTTACAATGCTTCGTAGAAATGCCGAATCAAGTCAAAGGCCAGTTGATAGGAACTTACGTAGACTGGCCGGTACACACTTTTTCAGCTTTGTTCCGTTGAATTATAAGCGAACTTCGGTTCGTTGTTTAACAAACACAGCGCGAAGGATAAGCGCACCAGACACCTTGTCCGATGAACTTAGGCACGTTTAAGAGGTATTAAATATGAATGGATATCCCTAGTGATTCCTGGACAGAAACATGCAACCTAAAGTGAAGCGTGAAATTGTCCAGGCGGTGGATGAAGAAACCGTTTTTATCCCTCTATCATACAAGGGTGAGGGTACCAGTGAAATTACTACCCGTCGAGCTTATAATGCAGTTGAGAAGATCTATACAGCAACATACGTCGTCTAATCGTTCACTACCTGTCCGGTACTGGTGTCACATCTCAAGGATAGTTTGCCTAAGTTTTCCTCGTCCTTTCGTGTTCATCGTCTCACCTGCTGTTGTCAAGCAGGTTAGGCCGGGAGAACCACAATGTGGCTATCGGAGAAGACTCGTGAACTCCTTTCAAAATGGCTTCGAACTGGTTCGATGAAGCTTATTTCCAGTGCACTCGGTTCTCACTTAATCAACACTGGTCAGCAAACTGAGCCGGATGAATCCTTCCAAGTTATCCACAAGGTTCGTCAGGCTGACTCCAGAGCTGTCGGGTTGCGACTGTGGTTAATGGCCGAGGCTATTGCCAAAAGACTCCTGAACTCCTGTTTATGTATTCAAAAGATTTCGCGCGAACCCCACATCTCACTCGGCAAACCAACCCACAGCTACTTGAAACTCAAGCAAGTGTAAACCACAGGACACCGACGAATGCATGTCTTACGGCCGGTACAAGCAACAGTGTAACATATTTTCCAGCATTCCCAACCCTCTCTAGTATACTTTCATTCTCCCCACGTCTATGATCTTGATGACCCATTTGATTTGCTCTTATTTCTTCCTATATAAAACGCATGTAGCTGTAAAAGCCCGGTGAGAATTACCGAAAACAGATGTTTGCATAACTGACTTCAAATAACCTTTAGCCGGATATGCCTTGACAATCTCGTTACATTTATGTGCCAATCAGGTGTCGTGGGAAAGTCTATCACCTAGTAACTTTTAACGTTTTTGGGCCCCCCGTTGGTTAACAGGGGGACTTGGACTGCTGGGCCGTCACGCCGAGCCAACCTTGTGCCGACCACCTTGAGCGTAACAGTGGAATTAGCAATCCGTGCAGAACGTTGGCCATAGCCGGGCAATCAGCGATCGGCAAATTTTAAGTTAAACGCACATCTAACCAGTCGTCCTAAATTAACACCATCCAAGCAATGAACTGCGGCCTTACTTTTTGCTGGCAGTGAAATGGGGTCTGGCAAAGTCCAACCCAAGATGGCCTTCACAGCTTGTGACCGACGCCTGTTCCCTACCCCTGATCTACAATCAGATGTACCTTCGCCACATTGCAGCCTGCTGGTTTTGTTAAGGCCTGTTGCATTATTCTGAGATTGCTGAACTTTGATTGGTGTTGAAAGGTGTCCCTACACTTTGCTCCCTTCCCAGATAGACCGCATTATTCACATTTATTCTTACATAAGCAACCCACTGTTCCTTCCACCCTTATTTAGTCCAAGCTCTGTAAACTTCTAAGTTCCAGAATTAGACATTCCCCTTTTATATTTTGTCTTCAGTAACCTATAGTTCCCACATTTTCTCAATACGCGAACAGTTGTTTTGCTTCGACCCAACCAATGACCATGCGTTTGAGTGAGCTCAACTCCACCTTGCCGTCCACCATTATTGAGCCTTGCCTGGTTGTCGATTTCTTACACAGGCACGTTCTTTCTTGGGGCTCTAGGGTTCTTCACATCCAAGGTGAGTGATTCAATTTTCTTTTACATTGATTCAATTATTACTGTTTCAAATCCATTCTTTCAAGAGCCTCTCCTCATTGACAGTTACGAAAAAACATTATGTCCTCCGCCGTTGGATACTGGGAGAGACATTTGTTGGACCACCGGATTACGCATAACCTGGTGTGAACTTGAGCCGCTACCGGACGCTTCAACACGACCTATTAGTAAGCCGACTTTGTCTCCCCTTCTAACAAGATGATAGACAAACCGATCAAGTGAGGTCAACGCCGAATGTCCTTCTGAGATGTGGTTTCTGCTGATTTTACCGGATAATTCTTGACGGTGGATGCCTTTTCGGCCATCATCTTACTCTCACCATCTAAAGGCCCAACTTCCACTCAGCTTTTGGCAATTGATAATATCCGTCTTATTAAATGTACAAAGGTTGAGCGTCAGCTCGCTTGTTGGCAGCCGTAATCGCCCACCTGGACGATTATTGGTTAATGTGATGTCAGAAAATTTATCCAGAAGGGCACACATTTTAGTCGTCGCCACTGCTCCACTTAATATGAAGGGCCCAAGGTCAAGACGAACCTCCTCACCATGCAAAAGTGACTCCACAGTCTGACTCCTTTGCGCCGAGTTCAGATATCGAAGGCGCGCGATCTGTGTGCATTAAGGTATGATGTCGCCCTTCACATAGAGGCCGCGAGCACTGCACACGAGCCCTGAACGTTTTGGTTGTCTGTTTTAACAGTAGGCAAGCGAAGCATCGTTAACACTTCTTTAGAACCTCACGTCGTTTCTCTAATTATGTGCTTTCAAATCATAATCGTCTCCACAAACTGCACACTGGTGTGGCTATCTCACCACTCCGACGAGAGTTGACACTCGGGGTGCTTGATCAAAATCATCGCAAAGGCGCGCAACCTCCTCTCAGTTAGTGTGACCCTGGGTTAATTGGGCGAGGAGTTGACCATACAGGTTGCTGGGAGCCTAAAGTTTTCTTTCTATAAACCCAGCTAAGTCGTTGGGGAAGGTGTCCGACTGATGGTTGCGACAGATTCAGCTAACTCTGCCAGCATCTCTTGCACAGGACGAGAAAGTGTACCCCTGGTACGCGAAGGGATCGTCGGACAATTTAATTCGGATGGATGAGTCCGTTGGGAAAATGTCAACCGGTATCTTTCCGTCCGATGGACTAAGCATTGCAGGCTCTTTGTGTCTCCCATGGGGAGCCTATGGCCATTAAATACTTCCTCGGTAATAGTCTGAACAATTTCTTGAGACCTTTCAAATTCCTGCCCCAATACTTCGGCTGGCTGAAACATCCTACTCCGCCAAACATCAGTACGTACTATTTGACAGCTGCCTTGACTGAGCCTATGCAATAATAATTCAGACAGGACAACTTCTGTTTGCGGTCATTTTATCCGTTGGCCACGTTAGGCTTAAAACTTCGCAGTAAGTTATTAACTGTCAAGGATGACCCTCCAAAAGACTTTAGGCCGACTGTTGGTGAGCTCACACTGACAACTAAGCTGCACACGTACTCTTCCATAGAGCTTCTCTGAAGCTAATAAGTATGGGGTCTATATCCCGAAAAAATTTACATCGGTCTTCCCAGGTGGTCCCCCCAGCCTCACTAAACACAGATCTATCCATCAACCTCTATAGATTTCTACCCGCGTCTCCACGAGCGACGGTTTCCACTCTTTCAACGAGCACGTCGCTCATCACAACATGTCGGTAAGCTCAGCATTGAGTTATAAATGGGGCAAAGTCAAGGAGTTTGGATATACACACTGTCTTTTCTGGTGATGCTGCCGTCGCAGAGTCTCTGCTTAGCTGTTGGGGCCCCAAAAATACTTGTCGCATGTGTTGTATACGCACAAAGGCCACCTGTGTGCCCCACACAGGTGCCAAGGCTCAAGGTGCGTTCTGATTGGCCGCACGTTCAGCGGCCAACGGCTCGTTCGTTCACGCACTTGAAAATGACGCTACCGCTTGCAAATGCGACAATAGGTTATGTATTTCTACTGAGTCGTGTGTTCTCTCTATCGTTTTTATGTTCCGTAAGGTTCACTGTTGATTGAACCCAAATAGAGATACAGCAGTAAGAGACAGCGGACAGTTCATAATTATCATGCACATTCCCATGAAGGTTAAGGAAAACTTTAGCTTAACAAGGCACAGATAGTGTCCTCGTTAAGATGTGTTAAGTCCTTTCTAGGATTGCTGCGCTTGGCCTGAATGCTTCTGAAAGGTAGTCCTGTGCGTTATTAACTCCCTCAATAAACTGCACTGATCCTTTCTACCCTTATTCCAGCTACTGCCGCTGTTTTTCTTTCTATTATTCAGCTCGAGAATTGTACATTTCTGAGTTTCAAAGTTAGACGTTCTTCTTCCTTCAATTCTCCTGAGAAACTCAAAATTTCCACCATCTCCCGTTTCGCAAACGGTCGTTTATTCCGACCCAGCCAATGACGATTTATTTGAGTAGGCTCGCATCCGTTCTTTCGTCTCTTATTATTAGGCGTCTCCTAGTTGCCGATTTTGTCGCTTAAGCGAATTCTCTGTTTAATTTCTGAGTTTTTTCTATTCGAGGTGAGGTATTCATGTATCTCGTGTGTTAATTCAATTACTACTGTTTTTTGTCCGGATTTTTCACGGGCGCCACCCCATAAACCCTTTCTACCGATAGATAAAGAGGACATTTGTTGGTTCTCAATATTACGCGTAACTCGGTAGTGTAACCCGCAACCGAAACCAGCGAGCGCGCACGGACTAAAGTTGAGTTGTGTAACGGGGCGTGCTGCTGTGTTGTCGGTGATTTTGGGGTTGCGTTTGTGTAAGTCGTGTGCATGGCTTACTGGGCCTTCGGCTCACGCTTGTTCATACTGTTTCCCTTTTCAGAACTGTTGTTCGAACCCCTACTTCGGAAGAACGCTGTCCCCTGGTGCGTTCACGTTGCCAGAGGGTCGGTCGGCGAAGTCACGGGTATTCAAAGTAGAGTCGTCTGGCCTGCATGTTACAGTATGAACTCGAAACATTAGCTGACGTTTCAATAACGAACCTATGCGGGATTATTGAAAACAATTAACGTTGTTTTTTTACAATCATCAACGTGGGTAATCTGGGGATCGGTGGTCACCTGTCGGAGGAAGGAAAAGAAAATGTTCTCCATAAACAGAGGCATAGAAGCAAAGACCAATGGTACAGTTGTTCTCGAGGAGCATTGAATTGGTCCGTACCAAAGGGGCGTATATTTTCATCATGTATGCTAAATTTGATCCACTCGGGCGCCGAAAATTTGAACCACAAAATTTAAGCCAAGTTGTGAGTAAATTTGTTCTCCTCGAAGACAGGGTTATCGATCACTGTTATTCCTAGACGCCTAGTTAAAATTCGGGCTAAGCCCAGCCTACTTGCGACCACCGTTGGCAGACCAAGTCAAGGGTGACGGGGTTTGTGGTGCACTGAATGTCTGTAAATTTAAATCCCGATACCGATTCATATCAGAAAGTGGACATAATGCGGTCTGTTCTGTTATTGAGATGTTAAGATATGAGATAAAGAGTAAACACGAAATGGGAGGAAATAACGGGAAAATATGTTGCTGAATCCACCAGATCTACGAGGAGCAAGATTAGCGAGCTCGATTAAATGCAAGTTGCATAAATTCCGAGCAGTATGGTGCAAGCGAAGCCAAGTAAGCAGAATAAGAGTCCTGCAAAGTGAAATAAGGAAGGGCAAACTGCATGAGACTAAGCTTCGAGAAGTGAACGCTAACGAGCTTGAATAATATATCAAGAATAGCATTCGGAAGTGATATGATCTGTGCAACATTTGAATCCCATGAGAGTGACAGTATTTGGAAAAAAATCCTGCAGTAGCTTACGGAGAGGTTTCGAACGTAAGAAGGGGAAAAATGAACCAGAACGGAGTAGGTGAGGACGGGGAGCGTGGTTATCGACTTTCCACTAAACGCACAACAGTCGTCAAGTGCTCAACACATGCAGTCACTCCATCATTTACCTTTCAAATATCTTCATGGAATCCAACAGAACGAAAAATGTTCGTCTCTCGTGGAACACGCCAACCGATGGTTGGTGGGTCACACAACGACCTAGAGACCAGTAAAACAGTATGGACGAGTATACATGTTTAAGATGCATCATTTCTATGAGCTCACACATAAACGGCCCAGATAAAAAGCTAGAACATAGGAAATATCCGGGGGCAGTTTTTTAACAAGTTCGAGGACCGAGTAATACGGTGACCGAGTTGCGGTGCATGGGCAAGATCGCGTTCATGTTGTTCGTGGTCCAAAACGCGGATTCACCTGTCATTCGGTCGACTGACCGACGATGTTGGTCATCGAGTAGTGCATTCAAAGTTTCGAGATGGCTATTACCAACGTTCCATTTCTGGACGCCTGCCACTACGAAGACCCAGTGATAAGTGCAACAAAGTCATAGGTTCAATGTATGCGAGCACTCATCATAAAGAGCGGTGACCACATCACTGACCGCTAGGAAAGTCCATTTCGCCCGTGCTGCTGGCTTGTGAGACCGGTTGGAGGAAGCCAATCTCTGCTCTGGTATCGACAATATAGCAAACTCCAAATTTGTAGTCCTGAACAGAAAACCAACGACCATGGGAACCGGTATCGTCGGTCGCTGTAAGGTAACGTCAGGCCAACTTCTACGAATCCTTGGCGGAAGAGACATGTTTACCCGGGCTGAATCAGAATCGAGCATGACTGCCAGACTGCTGGTGGTATCAGCAGTGGTTGGGACTGACACAAGTTTGCGGGAATTAGAATGGAATGCTCTTCTGTTGTGATTATGGGGCGAGGTACGTGGGTGAAAGCTTTGAGCGTTGGGTGCCTGGACATGAGTTGTGAGCTTGTTCACATGGCGGGTTGAATGTGCCAATGTTTCCAGCGCTGGTAGTGAGACTTGGAGGACTCGTCTATTGCATGTCTCCCAGATGCAGTCGACAGTTTCTGCTGACTACGACAGGGTTGTGGAAGGGCTGGTTCCAGGGACATTCTGTATGCTACTGGGCAGTCGTTACATCTACGTTTCCTTCAGGAACGTTTCCTCGAAATATGTAGTATCAGTCAAACGTTGCATGTGGCGAAGTTGTGAAGGTCCCTGATTCCATAATTCGGTCGTGTCAAGCAAGCAGGCAGTGCGCTGACGGTCGGACGTGCTGGAGTGCTTGATAGTGACCTGTTTGAGCTGTTCGTACGGTTTGAGCTGGCCAGGCCGCCACAAACTATCATCCACCTCCTCTGTGATCAGGGGCGGGAAGATGGTGTCCACGTGGTGGAACTTCCTCCGTTCCGTGGTGATATGTCCCAGGGCCACAGTAGCTATCAGCTGACAGGGTCACTTCAGAGAACTAGTCCCTCTGATTAATGAGATCACAACGGACGGCTTACTGATAGAGGCGTCTGGCAAGGCGAAGTTACTTCCGCGCATTATGATTAACATTTAGCCGGGGCACCGTTGTATTCACGAATTCTACGACAGTAATCAATGAAGCTCCTTTGTTGCAACTAGTAGAATAGGCAACTGACGTACCATGGATGTAGAGTACATGCATGGCTAAGCTGCTGTGTTGTATTCTAGCATGGACGGCAAGTGTACGGAAGAAACTGTTGGCAGCAGCAAGCAAACATGACTGTACGATGAGAGGGTAGACAGTACAATGTCAACAGGCGTAAGCTGGCTGAAGCTCACTTGCCCTACATAGAAGGCCGCACGACAAATTCAACCAGACAGCAAGGTTGCGGCGCACTGGCACACCACAAACGGCTAGCCGGGCACAGTGGCCTGCCACACAGACACGCACGCGTTGCCTGCGTGCACGTACTAATCAGGAAACAACTGTGATCAAAGTAGTAAAATGTGGTGACTGTTAGAATAGCCGCCTGGTGTAAGTGTTTAACGATTGTTGCCTGTTTCACAGAAAGCCGGTGACCATACCCTTTATCTTAATATGTTGCCTTCCCGAGGATCCTTCTCATTGCGTTCGAAATCTTCTTGGTGGCGATTGCGAACATTTCTCACGAAGACTGACATAACCATTAGAATTACGTGCGCGGCGAATCCTTTCTCTCACGGACGTGAATCCCGACGCATTATCATATATTGATATTGACTACTTGCGGAAACTTGTTCCCGTGCGGTTTTCTCCCCTTTGCTTCCCATTGCTAAGCCTTTGGCTTTATGCACCCGCCAATACGGGACCGTTGCATCTGATCGTGTTCACACAAACCGGCAATCTCGGTACTCGTGTATTTGGTGGACTCAAGATTGAGGCTTGCTGTTATCTTCTAATCAATTTATAACAATTTTTTCTAACTTTGCACCATACTACCATGTAATTCTCCATTGCGACCCTCTTCTTTTTACATTCGGGTCGGTTGCTCAGTGGTTTGGCAGTTACCGACGCTCGGTGCATTTTAGAAGCGACTACTCTGGATCCATCCTATTGCAGAGGTTTTTCCGAGTAGATTAGGCGAGGTACAGAGAACCGCTTAACTACCGGGATCATCACTAACAGTGCACGTCAAGTAAGCAAAATGTCCCGACAAATATGGAACTCGCATGCTTACATGTCTTAATGCGCGCATCCGCTGAATTGACAATTCTTATATACATGCAAAAGTCAGGCGCGAGAGGAAAATGCGAGTGGATAGGCGATCCAGCATATGCTACACAGAGTTGTAACAGTTATCACGAAGCAGTGTACGACGCTTGCACGCAGTGGTAGCAAATGGGGCTGATGCTTTAACCGTAGGGCACAGGAGCATGCTGGAATTGTATATGGTGCTGCTGGTGCACGTAAGCCAAAACGATGCATGTGGTCAGACTTTCTGTGGAGCATCAGATCGACGACACGAGTGCTTCAAAGCGATCTTCAGAACAACGATAGCGTTTTTTCAGGACTATTCGGGAATCTTTCGGCGAATTTCATGTTATATCCCTAACTTACTATGAGTTGTTATGCCATACTTTACCAGTTCTCTCTTTTCCATGTAATTCTAATGCGGTTCGTTTTTTGGACTAATGGGCTTTTTTTATCTTTCTCCCTCTGTGTTGTGTTTGAGAACTGAAGAAGTTAATCCCTAATATATATCGTCATATTGTGTCACGCTTCTCTGCTTTGTGAAACGCGTGTTTCCTTTGATGTCAGCTGAAACTCCTAATGTTCCTCTCTGTTTTTGATCGATTCATTGCTCGTTTTCTGATAACACAGGGAAGAAATAAGCGCTGTAATATGTATTCTTCAAGATGCGGGATTCAAATTGCCTAAGCCAGGATGATGCAAGATTGCCCTCGCACTAAGCAGCGGGTCTCACTCGGAAATCAGCTCCACGCGTTGCGAGTTGAAATTCAGTGGCATAGACTCATATTTCACAGGGTTCGCAGAAATGCCACCGGCCGAATGAATTCGGAAACGTTTATGTGATTTTCGGTTTAAAATAAACGATATGGAGGGTGAATGACAGATCTTTCTGTTTGTTTGGTATATGCGACCTTACCTTCGGTGTAATAAATGTGGGATTCATGAAAATGCATCTAATCTAATCTTATAAGTTTCGTTGTAAGCTCTTTTCCATTATCTCTTCGCTGCACGTTGTATTCAATTTCGATGAACTTCATGCCAGGGCCGCACAAGAAGGAACATTTTTTGTTGACAACCTCGCATTGTGCTGTTCGCGACCGTCTCACCTTTATCTAAACGTTATCGTTTTAACGAACATATTGTTCCCTTATTGTTGACCGTCTCGTGAAAACGATTTATGGAAGTCCGGTTTCGGATGCTCTTGCCACCAGACAGTTGGCATTTTTCGTTTACGTCGGAGAAGACCTCCAGCGTTCATTTTACAGTTCGAATCCATATTGTTCCGAACGCCATCATCTGAAGTTTCTTTCACGCCAGGAAGGTAGTCGCATCAACCCAACTGCGTGGGCCGAGCGAGCGGGATTGTCAGTCACGAGTGAATGGGTAATCTTGGATTACCAAGGGTGAGTGAACACTACGATGGATGACTCAGTGCAGGGTGGGATGTTTCACAGCGGTTTTCGGTAAAATTCCTTGAACTGTGAGCAGTTTTCAGTGCACCACTCTGAGCGATACCGCGAAAAATCACTTGGAAGCAGAGTGAAAGAGTAGGTCGAAACACACTTATAGTCCACAGGTTGGGCCGAAATGCTCACTTTAAGTGTCAGAACTTTAGAACATGAGTGAATTGCGTATGACCATGGAATCAGCTGTGTCCTAGAGAAAAAAATGAACAGGTCTACATTCGAGGCCACAGCAGTCAACATTGTGGCTCGTGGGTGGCTTCCGAGACAATCATAAGTACCCAAGTTGTTTATATCGACCATCCAGAGATGTAGGTACTATTTTGGTAAAGCGGGAGCGCGAAATTCGGCATTTGTGTAGTCTACCGGTATGACGTTTCAAGGGAGAAACGAGTTGGAAACGACTGTTTGGGAGCGGAGATTTCTCAAACCTTTCGTGAAATATTGAAAAGCCTTCTCTAGGGAAAGTATACGGAGTTTATCGAGTGTACCGGTTATGTTGTTTCAAGACAAGTCAGCTTCACCAAACTGTTGCTCATAATCGCACATTTGTTAAAAAGAATATTTCACTTTTCGTCGATAAATGCGTCATAGAAGTCTTGGTGATCGATTTAGCGCCAGTCACCTGCACTAACATTAAAAGGTATATTGTTCTCGTTTGTACTGACGTTTAGAACACCTGCTTTCAGCTCTAGTACCAAGGGTGTGTACGAAGATGAGGCCGTCTTATTGACTGCAGTGGACTCAACGTCCGAAGAGGGTGCTGTGGAATCCTTCCGAAGGTAGTTTCGTTTAGCTAACTAGCTGTGTGCTCTCGATGGAATGCACCACTTTGCTGTCCGACGAGATCTAACGCCCGATGCAGATTGAGGCAGGTAGTCATTGAGGTTTGTACTAATGTAGTACCAAGGCGCCTATAGGTAAAAAACTTTCTCGATTCCCAGAAGTGAACTAAAACCAGGAATTTAGTAACTTAGGTGGACGGGAACCTAAACGCTCCAACTCAGTGAGCAGCGGTTAACCGAAAGACAAACCGGACTTCCTACAAACAGGAGAAGACGATTGTGATCCAATATTAAAATGTCCTGTTTTCTGTTTATAAGGCGTCCGTTCGGCTTTATCTTTATTATTACGTGGCAGTATATGGTATGCGTTACTTTCAAAAGAACCCAAAACCCATTTACAAGCACCTTTTCCCTGCTTGATCAGTTACCAAAACGTTGAGTTGTCTAATGAATGAGGTGAACATCGCGTCGTCACATCCACATGCTGATGATTTACTACTTAGTTTGGACACTGTCTGCTACTGGTTACAACAGAAGCGTGAATCCTACAGTTGGTAGCCTTAGTCAGACCAGCGATTGCAGCCTGAAACGTTACATGAATGTATTGTTGTGGACTAGAATCAGCCAGCGTTCCGAAACGTTAATCGGAGGGCATAGGTTTCATTCGTACTTCACACAGTATGTCTTCGCATTTCGGTTATCTCTTTACTTCAGCATACGGCGTCCCCCCGATTTCCGCTCATGCTTATTTGTGAAATACAGAGGTCTAGTTATTTGAGGAGACTGAACCATCCCCACATTGTAAGGAATAAGTCTGAGCGAGGAATCCACAAACTCACTGAACTGATACACGAGAACCCTGTACCGAGCTCCAGCGAACAAAGTTTGTTACTTAAGTATATGTGCCGACTGAGAGAAAACATGCCTTCAACTTTTCTCTAAGGCTGGGCTGCAGGAAGATTTCTTTTAACTCCCAGGTGGATTTTGAGGTATTCACTCAGTACTATTAAGTGTTCAACAATTTCGAAAAAACGAAACGCTATTCCAGTTTACGTTTAGAAAAATTCCAGCAACTACTTCTCGTTGCAAGTCTTCCTCTACTAGGTGCTGAACACCTCTTGTTCAAGATCGGTGAATATGATACGAAGACTCCAATTGTTGGCTAATTTACTGGAAAATTGTTCTTAGGCGTCTCTGATGCTTTATTTTTTAACTTGTTTGCTTTGTACATAAATGCCCCTCAAGTTTGCAACTTAACTACACATAATAACTAGTACGTACTGTTCTAATGGTTCGGAGATAATTGTGTTAAAGTTGCTGCTTGTGTGAGCCCTTGATGATTGCTATGTGTAACCAAAACGTTCGTGGTCACGCTCCATGCCAGATTTACTCCCTTCTCATTGATTCGTCTTCTTACGTTAGAGTTATTTATACCGAGTAGGAGCCTCTCTTACAATCTTACACTACCACGCAAGCTACGTGCGTGACAAATCATTCCTCCTATAAATACTGATCTTGATACCGTTTGCTTGCGAAACTTGTTTGCGCGCAGTTTCTTTCCTCACTGTCCCTTGCCGGACCTTTGCTTATATGTACCCTGGTTTCATTTTCGCATGACCGCTTCGCCATTACGTGACTGTTGCATTTGGCCGTATTTACGCAAACCGTTAATCTCGGAGCTTGTATATTTGGTGAATTCAATATCGAGGTTTGTTGTTGTCTTTCACTATTTGGGTTATCATATTGCTTTTAAACATTAGCACCTTATTAATAAGAAACTCGCCAGTACGACCGTCTTCCTTTTTGGATCCGAATCGGTTGCTCGACGGGCTCAGAATTCATAGACGCTCGCTAATTACGCACGCGACTATCTTGAATACAGTATATGGAAAGACGTTGCGGGAAGATTAAGCGTTGCTCAAACAACAACTAGACGTCCGGGATCAACAAATTGTGCGACCGATTTGCGATCATTTAGCGTGCTTCAAAAATGCAAACATTTCTGTTGTGCTGGACACGTCAGAATGACTTTTAAGGCAAATATGTTCGTTCATTTTCCCATATTCATTCAACTGCAATCAGTCGGTTCGCGTAACTAAGGCGTATTTTGCTGTTAACACTTATTGTTACATTTAAGACAAGTAACCAGGTGGTTTGCATGTTTTGTCCCTTGTATAATTGTACGGTAAAATCTTCCATTACACCCTGTCCCAAATTCACTGCTGGTTATTTCCCTGCGTGTTGCTTGAGAAAAAAAGTGTTTCAACGCCACACAATATCCGTCATACTACCCTAAAGGACGTAAATTCACTTTGTAAAATCTCTCCATGCAGTCTCCTGACATATACTCTGAACTGGTTCTCTCCTCAATAGGTGCAATAAAGCCAACTGCCACATTCTGATCTCCAACGTTGTTGATCAATGACCCAATTCCACTTACCAGCTGATCACCAGAACCAGCACTGAACGCAGGAGATTTCGGCGTTTTTTAAAAGACCCTATCTCCGAGTGCTTTCTAAGGAGCGTCCTCTTTTCCTCCACCTATCATGGCTTCCACCACAGACCATCATTTGCGGAGAAACCGCAAATCTCCGTTTGCTGGCTAGCGGGGACCACAGAGAACTTCCTCATCTGCAATGAAAATATATTCGAGTTGGCGAAGGTTTTTGAAAGAGTCCCGCGTGCCCAATTCAGACACTAACTGGAAGCTTACGTTACTTCCGGGGACAGACCTACTGGGTCAATCCCATTTTCTCTCAGTGGACCTCCAGGACCAAAACTAAGTCAAACAATTAGTCTAGTCCGCTGAACCCCGTAGGTTTTTCTCAAGTCACTGCGTTTTAATTTTCGGCACATCCGCTTTAAATCAGTGACCTCTTGGATATTACTGTCAACAGTATCCTTCAATGTAACGAACTGGGAACCTGAAACGCTAGTGTACCCAGCTCAATACAGGCTTATCTTGACGCGATTAAACTATGGACAGACGACCGGTATCCTCTTCCAAACGACAATAAGTTCGCGCACACGTCACACCTTGACACCACTTGGTATTTTTGTGGTGTTCAACGCGCGGAGTATAGTTGACCCTTAAACAGCCGATCTAAGGGTAGGCCTATGTTTCTGCATGTCTTCCGATTTTTCTTTTGCCTTTGAAGTTTGCGATGCGGGTTTTCTATTGTTGATATGGTCAAACGGGCCTTATCTCGCGTAGACAGTGGTACGCTTTGAGCACCCCACGGAGATAATATAAGGCGGACACTTGAGTATGCTTATCGGGTGATGTATGCCGGTCGGAAGAAAAAGTTCTCTGCTGAGCTCATTCGGCTCACGGGTAGCGAACTAGCTAAAGGTTCAAGTGATATTGCATACCTTCTTCGCCCTGAAATACTTGATCTGCGTCTACTTAAAATTTCGCAACCCGCGGCAAATTCCTTATGACAAACACTTTCCTCAGCATTTGTCTCGCAGCGTGGTTTTTAGCCGTTGCGGACGCTAACAGTTGGCCAGGACATGAAAAGGCTTACGACCTCCATCCTCGGACGATTCCGGTGTGGAAAGTTTTCCTGTAGTGCTTGCATTCTTTTGCGAGAACGTCTCTCCTCAGCTGTTAAATGCTCAACTGTTGATCGTTGTCAGTGGTTGCCAGACATATTCACCCAAAAATCGTGTTCACGGCCATCAATGTATTTTTTCCTTGGTACCTGCTTTATTGTCTGTGAGATTTTCGTTTACAGTTTTCTTTCATTCCATTAGAGAAGTAGAGGTCGTTCTGAGATGAAATACGACTGAATTTCAGTACTGTTAACCGTGAAATTTGAATCCGTGTGCCGATCGCCGAACCCAAGGAATCTCTGCAAATATGCAGAATTTGCCTCTGCAGCGTTCCGTTTTTTGTCCTCAGCATCGATAACTGTTATCCACTCAAGTTCACTTCACTTTAATCCAACTCATAGGGTTTGTCGGCTGGTAGCGCGACTGCTCAGTTTCTTATGTCAGTAATAACCAGATTCCTAGCCTTCGGGTGTTACGAACAAAGCCCGAATTTTCCCCATCTGACACACCAGTGAGTTAGCCAACTCAGATGAATCCAGATGTGGGAGCCTGAAACTGATGTGGCCTGTAATCCACAAACAGAACTCTCGAATGGTATATAAGTACCAGAGGCAGCAAATTAGTGGGCGGAACGACAATCCGTTCGCATGCCAGTTACCAAACTGTATAATAATAATAATAATATATTTCTCAACGCATATGTGAGGAGCACGCTTGGTTATGCGCGATCACTGTAGATATTTACAAATCATACAAAAACGAATAATTAAACAGTAGCACAAATGTGAAGTTTGTTGCAAGAATTACGTTGTCAAAGAGAAAATGACCGTAGTTTATGGAACTTTGACGCACGCAACAGAGAAAGAGATTGTTCGCTCAATTCACAGATTTAGTCTCAAAAATGGGATGTTACACTAATTAACTGTTTGCAAGGTTGTGGGACGGGCGATTTTTTAAATATTTCAAAGTCACTCCGGGAGGATGTCCAAATGCACCTTCGGAATTTTCGCTGTTGAGGAATATAATTGACGTCCGTAAAATGTCAAGATAGATCGGATTTGGCGAGGCATGGCGGGATATCCCGAAATCATGCTAACGAATGGGCAGATTCCAACGCAGCATTTCGTCGATTGCTCGAAAACGTCACAAAGTTGAACATCTCGTGAACTGTTCAGCTTAGACGAAGTTCCGTGCGTCCATCCGTCGTAGGAAAACTTTCCTCGCTCAATGGATGATATGGGATTCGGGAGGGAGAATGTAATTCCGCACGTTAGATGGGAAAATGTGGGGTTATAACATTTACTATGACAGACAGTATGTATAAGGAATTTTTGACGAAGAGCTCGTTCGATATTATTATTTCTGCTATGATTATTGAAATATATAACCCCATCTACTGGTTGTTGTGGTATTTTACTATGCATTCGAGATTTATCCGGGTAAACGGAGAATTGAGTCGACGGTTTGGGGGGCCGCATGAAATGTGCGTGACAACTAAAGCTTACATGATATCGTTCTGTTGGACTTATTATTAAGCGCCGAGTGCACATTTCATAGCTATTTGGGCATTGCATATACATGAATAAACACATGTCATTATGAAATATGACCTTAGCTGAGTGTTCTGGATTGTGAACTTATCCATTTTTGTATGCATCCAAGAAATACGTCTAGAGTCCGATTACACCGTACACCACACTCACAGGTAAACGTGATGGTTCTACCGACCACGAAATGCTGCGAGAACTTTCCTATGACGTTCCACTTCAAAGCTAATGAATTTCCAGGTAGAGGTAATGGAAAGTCGACAGGCAGCACTGTTCCCCAACAATAAAAGTGATGACAGATGCTCAAACACTTCTGTAGGAACCACGCTCTGTTGAGGGCGACCAACGCTTTAGTGGATTGGTCAACCAAATCAAGAATCGATGAAAGGTAAGATAATTTCAGAAATCAACAATGATAACGACTATGTGCAGGGGTGTATATACAAAAAAAGGAATATATTCAGACAAATTCGACAAATTTATTGACTGAAGTTCGTTGCAGGGCACCAGAAATTAGAATCAGACGACCTCGGACAAAAAAGTTCACACGCAATGTAGAAAGCAAGACTTTCAGAGTTGTGAAGTCAGTAGATAGGCAGCACCAAAATACTCCGTTGTACATCTAATTCGTTAGGCACTAATCCAATTAAAACCGATAGGCAAGAAGTGGAACGTGGTAGTCCGTCAACTTCAAAAATGACGCCTCCCCAAAAAAGAGTGAAGAGAAAATTAATAAAGGGACGCATAAAACACTCACAACTTGAAATATAGCGGCTAACGAAATATTATGCATACCTTCAAACGTTGCGTATAAAAGATTTTAACATAATACAACAATTGTAATAACTCAGCCGGGAGAGGAGTGCCATCAAAGAAAACGAAGTCTGAGTCCACGATGATATTAGAAGTAAACGTCTCCAGTGAAATGGTCAGCACGCTGGAGTTCTCGTTAGTGGCAGGTGTCACATCAAATTACTGCTACAAGACTTCAAAGCAAATGGTAGTCTAGGTAGAAGCAGTATAACCGTTCAGGAAAAAACCGATTATGAAAGAGGCCCGCTACAAGTTACTGTAAATGGCGTTTGAAAAATATAATGGAAAAGAATATGTGGTAATGAGGAGGGGCAGAAAGATTGAAAAACCGATCGATCAGTAGATAGGTAACTGAGAAACATCTCGTTGGCAGGGAGATATTTTCCGAAACGTGAATATCACGCGGAGGGTCTGATCAACACGAAATACTAGGTGTCCAGAGATTATTAAACATTTTTACAACGGAGGACATCTAGTGAAAAGGAGACATAAAATCATTGAATGACAAAGATGAATTGAAATATGAAAAAAGTACACACAAACAAGACCGACAAAGAACACCTGTGAAGTGAGGTGACGCCTGTTATATACTAAGAACACAGAAAAAATGACATAGGTAGGCCGCATAAAGCAAGTCGATGTCAAAATCCGGCAGTGAAAGTGCGTGAAAGTTCCATAAACTACAGTCGTTTCCTCTTCGACCACGTAATTATTGCGAGAAACGTCACGTTTGTGCTACTGTTAAATTATTCGATTATCTATGGTCGGCAAATATCCACAGTGATCGCGCGTAACGAAGCGTGCTTCTCACATATGCGTTGGGAAATATATTTTATTTATTCATTTATTAATTCATATAATAGGGAAAGTCGTTAGTCGATCTCTGTCCGCGTTATATGGTAACAACTGCTTGCAAGTGTTATATACTTCACTGCCTCACACGAAGTTGGTAGTTATGCGTGGAAGGTTTCGCCAGAAAATCACATTCGGTTATTCGTCATAGATCAGACGTTCATTCTACGTTTTCCCGTTTATCACGTCACTTTCCCTTTCATCTTTGGTTCCACAAATATACCTCGTGCGAGGAAAATTTCCACCAAACCTGGGCACTCAAAGTCCCTTAATGATTAGACAATTCGCGAGATCTGCGACATTCTTTTGGTTTTGAGCAAATATCGAAGCTCAGCGGACAGATCAGTGCATTTCTCCACAAAAGAACATGCCTTCTTGTCTCCCGCGATGCAGAAAAAATTTTATACACCCTTTCCGGAACCATCTACATCAAATAATGGCGAAATTCGCTGAAAGTTCATTTTCTCCACCATCAATTCACCTCTTTTGAACATGGCATTGTTCATTATGCTAGTAAGCATCCTGTAAATTGCAAACTGATGGAACTACCCAGCATTTGTATCGAATTTTGAAGATTTCGAGTGCTATCCTCTTAAAAGCACGTGTCCCACACCCTTCTCAATAAAATGGAATTTTTCTCACCTGTGATGTCTGTTTGGTTGCTTTGTTCATATAATTGGCCTGTTGTACAACTAATTATTAAGGTTAAAGCTTATTTGCTTGGCCTCACAGTGTACGTTCCTCACGATCACCTGAGCGCGATTCTCACAGATGCGTTGAGACTTGTCACCACTATTATTAATATCACTTGCAACCATCAGTCGTCCAGATGCGTCTTGGATGCATTGACCGATTGTGCTAGGGCAATCGTCGCCTGTAGTACGTCTCATTTTTAACACACTCTAATGGCAAACCATTCCCTCTATACAAAAGGCCGCCATGTGGCATAGAAACCTTGTAATTGCTGCCCCTGAGATTCGCTGTATGGACAACTGTGAAAGCATTCTTTTTGAGAGGATTCAGGGAGTGTATCATTTTGTATGACGACGTAAGGTCGCTCATCACTAGCCTATAGGCTTGGATAAACCGTTATTATTTTGACGAACAATCTTTGTACGACTAGGAGAGTAGAAAATCAACTTTCTCAATGGCCCTTCCCCGGAAAATCTATGCAGCGGTTACGTCTTTCTTTTGGTGTGGCGCATATGCTCAAATGTGAACTGCCAGTGTGCCACGGGTGTTTGAGGAGATCACGTTTGGGGAAGTTCCTGAGAACCAGATTGAACGCGGCCTGTTTGCTGCTGCCCTCATCACCATCGGCATGACGTCAGTACCGGAGGAGATATCTGTTGTAGCAATGGCACGTACGCTGCGCTCCCGGTAGGCGGTGGTCGGAGTAGCACCACTGTTGCAGTACGTTCTAATGTTGTGAGGATGAGCACGCGCAGTCTTTGATTTGAACGTGCTGTATCAAATTTTTGAACTTCAATCGCGTGAAAATCCGATCCAACCTAACTCTCCTAAATATTGACCCCTCTGCATTCAATATTCCCTATTTCCGGACGTTAATTGGATCTTGACCTAGAAGATTTTGTTTTGTCACGTCAATTTGCTGGTTGTGCGAATAGCCAGTTGTCGGCCATTGTACTTTACCTAAGTGGTGCATGCACCCCCATTTTGGGGGCTCGGCTCATCTTCATTGTTTCGAACCTGTTGACTGCTCGGAAGAGCTCTTTTGGGTATGAATGCCTTATTGTGTGATTATAGTTCATATTTAGCCCGTTCAGCGGCAAATTGTAACCCATTCCCTGGAAACGATCTGTCAATCGAAACTGTTGAGATTGTCTGAATGTTCACTTTGATAATTTGTTCCATAGTACCGTGGAATCACGATCCAATCTTGTTCTGAATATTTGGGACCATTAGTTTATCGCTGCGCGTTGCTCCACGTCTTCGTGGAAGATCGCGCACGTGCTGTGGGACATTCGATTCTGAACGAAACATAGACGCAAAGCGCTCACGTCTTCCTGGAAGTCTTTTCGGTCTTTGGATGGAGCTTCGTATCTTCAAGATACCTCGCAACTTAAGAGTTACTTAGCTCTAAGAGGTCGTTGACATAGGCCGAGGTTAACAAGGAACCCAATGTAGAACCTTATGGCACCCCACGCGTAGCGCTGATTGGATGACTCACAATTGAAGCTGACTGTGTATGTGCGACAGGACAGGTATTGTTTGGTCACGAGGACACCTCACGGCATAAATCCGGATCATTCAACTTGCTCAGAAGGATACTAAGACAGACGTTATCACTCGCGTCAATGGAACCTAAGAACACGGCATTAACTGAAAGGCCTTCTCCGGCAGATTTTATCTGAGAGTCAGCGACAACCAGTAGGTTGGTCGCACGTGAGTGACCAGTTCTGAAGTCGGGTTGCTCCGACGCAGATAGTGAGTGGGCGTTGAGGTGGTCCTCCACGGAATCGTCCAGTGCACACCCCACCAATTTTCACATGATCAGTATTAGAGTAGCCGGTCTAAGTTCACCAACATTCGTTCTGTCCCAACCCAAGTGGATAGAAGAGATGACACAATTGGCCGGAATACAATCAATAACACACGAGTTAAGAACGAACGAGCAAGCAGATCCGCCAGCATGCCCGCATATTACATCAGCATGAGTGGAAGCATATCATCAAGTCCAGGTTACATATCAACGCAGGGGTCAATTGAAGGGTTTAATCCGAGCGACGGATGGAGAAGAAGAATGTCATCAAAAGAGTTGCCCACGGCACGACAGTAGTAACTAGCGTCCCGCCAAGAAAACATCGATCTGCTCGAGGATGTTTGGAAGGACAACAAAGGTGTACATTGTCTAGTTCTCAAATCACAGGACCTTACAAACCCTTCACAACACGGCTTTCTCAGTAGACGCTCTTGAGTGGCATGCCATTTGTAACTCTCAAATCGTACNAAATTTCCGCGACGGATGGAAGCACGAACTCTTGCCTCGGCAAAACAGTTCATGGGTTTTTTATTTTTCGACGGTTTCCAGCAATCGACGAGGTCCTGTGCTGGAGTCTGCACAGTCGTCTGCCGGATTTTGAAATTTCCTACCATCCTTTCCCAAAGTCGACTCGGTTTGACACTTTTCTGACGCCGGTGGTTAAACGTGATGGCGAAACACCGGAAAGTGCATTTAGACGTGTAGCATAAAACCAGAAGAGTAGAAAAGGACTGTGTCCGAAGGTGTAGTACGCAACGCGCAGCGGTACTGGATTACCAAAAGGGAGGGGGTACAAATGTATTAGGGAGTAACGTTTGAGTACAGTTGTCTTCCTTGTTTGTCTGACTGTCCGTTGGTTCAAGATCATCGTGCACAGCGTTGACATAGCGGTCTGAAAGGTGAACGAAACAACCGTGCAACACATCCCCTTAACTTTGATCTGTGCACGCCAACTAGGTTTGATCGAGCGTTACGCATCTCCCATCTTCGCTGAGCATCATGCCAAGTGACTAGCATGTTCGGAACCTCGACTTCCATTCCGACCTCAAGGACGTCCGGTGATGTTCTCGGGGCTGCATTTGTTGTATGTGGCTTTAGCCGATTCATGTAGACCACGATGGGCTATCTGCTCTTTTCTGTAAGTTCACTGATTTGACAGGTTGCTCCCGAAGGTACTTGCTCGACTGCGCACGGCCCTTTGCATTTTTTATGCATCCACACTCGGAATCCCGGACTGGGAACCGTGTTGTGTAACCACATCCTTCCGACACCTTTCAGGGGAGCCCCAAATACCCTCTAACTGTGATGGTCTCTCTAATGCCACTGTGATATCTCCATACGTGTTCGTGCATTTTGGTGGGCTCGCCGGAGTGTGTCGAAAAGTTTTCTTGCGTATTTTGTCACCGGATTTTTGTTTTGCTGTATAACCGATACTAGGGCATCTGAGAGTAGTTTTGCTTATCAGCCGGTCCACAAATAAGTCAAGTTTGGTCAGTCGGGTAATGAATTGCACTACGATAAGCTAACAGATATTTCGATGTAGCTAAGTCCCATTCTACGACACTCTCCACTGTGAAGGCCTTGAGAAGACTTTTGACGGACCGGTTCGTCCTTTCCACCAGGTCATTGCCCTGCGGGTGATAACCCGTAGTCCGCGTTTTATCTATTTCTAGTGGCCTACACATTTCCAAAATTAAGCAGCTTTCAAAGCAGGAGCCCTGGTCTGAATGCAATCGGATCGGGGCTCTCTAAGTGCATACCTTGCAACAGTTGTTGCGGCTTTAGATGAATTCACCTGTGCATGCGGGACTGCTTCACACCATTTGGTGAAGTGATCGACCGGGGCTGAGATATACCGATTGTTTCGGGGTGGCTCAAGCAACAGCCCCACATTATCTACGCTGACCAACTTGCTAGGGTTACCTTTGGTCATAACTTGCAACGGTGCCCGACGTCTCATTTGAGGGCTTTCGAGGGTACCGCATAGCTCTCGAAACTGGCATAACAACCTGACATCTTTTCGCTGGTGCGGCCACCGAAATCGTTGTCGTGCGGCCGCTTCCATATTGTTTATACCCACCTGCCTGAGTTCGGGGTGCAAGTTTGTTAGGACAACCTTCCATGGACTGACAGACCACAACCTTTCTCATGTGAGCGGGTCGTATTTGATAAGTAATACTCCCTGTGCCATCTTGAGCTGTTCCCATAGCTCCCCAAGACAGCGATATCCATAGCCCTTTTCTTTCCATCCCCTGTTTGTTGGTCCATTATCATTATTCCAGAACCTTTTTTAGATTGGGGTGGTCTCAGAACCCGTTGTTCGAGCCTGCTGCCAGCGACCGTGTTCTCCACCCTGTAGGTTGATCAACCCATTGCGCTACCCAATACGAGACGGACGGTCACTGTGAATGCGCGCAGGACGCCTCGATAATGGGTCAGTGTTCGAGTGTCGTCTACTGGGGATGTGTTCGCATACGATATCTTGTTCTTGTAGGACCTGCTGACATCGGGTCAGCTGCCCCTCTGAGCCTTCGAGTTTTTGTAATTAACGCAGTGACTGGTGGACTGTGCGTACGATGAAACTTTGGCCCATAAGATAATGCTGGAAATGCCGAACAAAGGAAACTAGCGCGAGCATTTCCCTACTCTTCGTACAGCAGTTCCTCTCGCAATTAATTAAACACCGGCTACCGTATGCTATCAACGGTTCCCCATCGGCTTGTCCTCAGTGAGAAGGAAAACCGCCCTTATTGCACAGTCTCTCGCATCGGTATCCAAAACAAAGTCCTCGGTCTCCGACAATAGGTCCGGAAAAGATAGCACTGGCTTCGTCCACACCGTTTCGGGTGATGATTTAAACACAGGGTCAAAGTTTTCTGTCCGCATGAACGAACTCATTGGTGGAGCGGCGATGATGGGATGCTAGCCCTAAGAAACATCTCAGCTTGCTTGCATCCGTCTACGTGGGCCGAGATCGAATTTGTTCCGTCTTTCTTGGGTCTGTGCAGACAATGGCCCCAGAGAATATAAGCATCAAGAAAATAATAATAATAATAATAATAATAATAATAATAAATACTTCCCGAAGCATATGTGAGAAGCACGCTGGGTTCTGTGCGATCACTCCAGATAATTACGAACTATACAAAATGGCAAATAATTAAATATGATTGCAAACGTGGAATATGCCATCCAAAGGGATATGTTCAGAAAGAAAATGACCGTAATGAACGAAACTTCGACGCACGTAGCATGAAGAAAGATGGTTTGCTTTGTTCCACAGATTCAGTCCAAAAATGGGATATTACGGTAATTTACATTGCACAAGTTTGTGTGCGGGTAGATTTTTCAAGTAAATCAAGGTCACTTGGGAAAAGAAGCCCAAGCGCACCTCAGGAGTGCCTTGCCATTACAAAATATAAATAGCCTAGAAAGAATGCTGAGAAGTAGGCTATGGTGAGATAGGACGGAAACTACCAAAATATAGTAAACGATTGAGCAGACCCCAGCACGAGATTTCGTCAATTACAGGAAACACAAAGAGCATCCCCGAGAACATCACCGGACGTCCTTGAGGTCGGAATGGAAGTCGAGGTTCCGAACATGCTAGTCACTTGGCATGATGCTCAGCGAAGATGGGAGATGCGTAACGCTCGATCAAACCTAGTTGGCGTGCACAGATCAAAGTTAAGGGGATGTGTTGCACGGTTGTTTCGTTCACCTTTCAGACCGCTATGTCAACGCTGTGCACGATGATCTTGAACCAACGGACAGTCAGACAAACAAGGAAGACAACTGTACTCAAACGTTACTCCCTAATACATTTGTACCCCCTCCCTTTTGGTAATCCAGTACCGCTGCGCGTTGCGTACTACACCTTCGGACACAGTCCTTTTCTACTCTTCTGGTTTTATGCTACACGTCTAAATGCACTTTCCGGTGTTTCGCCATCACGTTTAACCACCGGCGTCAGAAAAGTGTCAAACCGAGTCGACTTTGGGAAAGGATGGTAGGAAATTTCAAAATCCGGCAGACGACTGTGCAGACTCCAGCACAGGACCTCGTCGATTGCTGGAAACCGTCGAAAAATAAAAAACCCATGAACTGTTTTGCCGAGGCAAGAGTTCGTGCTTCCATCCGTCGCGGAAATTTCCCCGCACGACGGATGTTTGTGGGCTTAAAAAACGAACGCAATCTCACACGTCAGATGAAAAAGTGGGGCGATCATATTTACCATGGCGAATAATGTGTATGCAAGAGGTTTTGGCGAGGACTTCATGCGATATTGGTATTCTTGCTCTGAGTATTAAAATATATATTCCCGTCAGCTAGTTGTAGTATTTTGCGGGTTACGCAGGATTCATCCGGGCAACCGGAATATTGGGTAGACGATTTGGGGGGCCCGATGGAAGCTGTGTTCCAACTATGGCTCATGTAAGGTCATTCTGCTGGATTTATTAATAATCGCCGGGTTGATATATCTTCCATCAACCTGGATAATACGTGCACGTAAATGAACATGTATCGATGAAGTAATACTTATTTGCGAACGATTTAGCGAGCGTGGAGTAGGCCAGGTGCCAAATGGCATAACATACCATTCCAAGCAGGTTGGTTTCGAGGGAGGTTAGACTGCGGGGACGGTTATCTGCGTTATACGCAGCTGACGGCTAGATATTTCCCGGGCTACACTCGGAAAGGTCATCAGAGAATAAACAGAGTTCGAAGGTAGACATCAAGTTCAATAATGTAAGATAGATGTCCATACGCTTTTTGAAACGCTGGATGTTCTCACTGGCTCCGACTACATTCGGGAGTTCATTCCAGATATAGTAGTACTTTACAATAAAGAAGTTTGCGCGCATCATTTTTCGGGATAGCAGGGTTGACAACATGAAGCCCTTATTTCTTAGGCCACAGGGGGAGCTGTGTTGTAAGTGAACGGTAAACGTTGTGGTGATGGCATCTGAATGTATGAGTTTATAAAGAAGCGTCGGGTTCGGCTCCAGCCTGCGCAACCAAAGCGGACCAATGCCAAGATTTTGGTAGCGTTGTCTGCAAGTGAACGAAGAAGAACATCCTAGTGAGCTTTTGACAGATGACCGTTGAAGGTTTTCTAACACAAGTCTATCAGACTTGCTTATATGGCAGTAATTGAATGTGCAATACTCGAGTTGAGGCCGAGCACACATTTTGTAGAGCATCAGCTTCGCAGCCGGTAGACTGAACGTCTGTTTGGCACAGCCTATTGACTCTTCAGTTTTCGCCCCCTGGAAACATAATTGTTTTAGTAAATTGAAGTGTGAATATCATATTCCCAGGTCTCTGACCGAAGTGGCTGTATCAATATTTTAACCATCTGGTGAGACAGAACCACTGGGTAATTTACAACCGTAAGTAATGATGTTCGATTCCCTCGCTGAGAACGTCGTTAACTATGTTTTGCACCACAATTGCGGTGAGGCCGGGTCCTGTCGTATAGTTTGCGGACAGAAAGCGATGTTACGAGGGTGGCGGGTCGTGCAATCGACTTTGACATCGTCAGCAAACGGGAAGGGCTTGCCATGTGTAATAACATCGCATGGGTCATTCATGTACATTAAGAAGAGCAACGGCCCCAGAACGCTTTCCAGAGTCACCCCATAAGTCACTGGTTTTGGTGTTAAGTAGTAACCTCCTATTTCGACTGTTTGAGTGCGGCCTTCAAGATATGACAAAAGCCAGCTATGCAAGAGTTCACGTGCACCGAAAAATGCTATTCTGATCAAGAGACACTTATGAGGCACGCGATGAAAGTCATTTTGTATGTCTAATAATGGGGTAGTTTTCGCATTTTCTGCGTCGAAGAACGGTGATGTACGATTTGAGAGTTACAAATGGCATGCCACTCAAGAGCGTCTACTGAGAAAGCCGTGTTGTGAAGGGTTTGTAAGGTCCTGTGATTTGAGAACTAGACAATGTACACCTTTGTTGTCCTTCCAAACATCCTCGAGCAGATCGATGTTTTCTTGGCGGGACGCTAGTTACTACTGTCGTGCCGTGGGCAACTCTTTTGATGACATTCTTCTTCTCCATCCGTCGCTCGGATTAAACCCTTCAATTGACCCCTGCGTTGATATGTAACCTGGACTTGATGATATGCTTCCACTCATGCTGATGTAATATGCGGGCATGCTGGCGGATCTGCTTGCTCGTTCGTTCTTAACTCGTGTGTTATTGATTGTATTCCGGCCAATTGTGTCATCTCTTCTATCCACTTGGGTTGGGACAGAACGAATGTTGGTGAACTTAGACCGGCTACTCTAATACTGATCATGTGAAAATTGGTGGGGTGTGCACTGGACGATTCCGTGGAGGACCACCTCAACGCCCACTCACTATCTGCGTCGGAGCAACCCGACTTCAGAACTGGTCACTCACGTGCGACCAACCTACTGGTTGTCGCTGACTCTCAGATAAAATCTGCCGGAGAAGGCCTTTCAGTTAATGCCGTGTTCTTAGGTTCCATTGACGCGAGTGATAACGTCTGTCTTAGTATCCTTCTGAGCAAGTTGAATGATCCGGATTTATGCCGTGAGGTGTCCTCGTGACCAAACAATACCTGTCCTGTCGCACATACACAGTCAGCTTCAATTGTGAGTCATCCAATCAGCGCTACGCGTGGGGTGCCATAAGGTTCTACATTGGGTTCCTTGTTAACCTCGGCCTATGTCAACGACCTCTTAGAGCTAAGTAACTCTTAAGTTGCGAGGTATCTTGAAGATACGAAGCTCCATCCAAAGACCGAAAAGACTTCCAGGAAGACGTGAGCGCTTTGCGTCTATGTTTCGTTCAGAATCGAATGTCCCACAGCACGTGCGCGATCTTCCACGAAGACGTGGAGCAACGCGCAGCGATAAACTAATGGTCCCAAATATTCAGAACAAGATTGGATCGTGATTCCACGGTACTATGGAACAAATTATCAAAGTGAACATTCAGACAATCTCAACAGTTTCGATTGACAGATCGTTTCCAGGGAATGGGTTACAATTTGCCGCTGAACGGGCTAAATATGAACTATAATCACACAATAAGGCATTCATACCCAAAAGAGCTCTTCCGAGCAGTCAACAGGTTCGAAACAATGAAGATGAGCCGAGCCCCCAAAATGGGGGTGCATGCACCACTTAGGTAAAGTACAATGGCCGACAACTGGCTATTCGCACAACCAGCAAATTGACGTGACAAAACAAAATCTTCTAGGTCAAGATCCAATTAACGTCCGGAAATAGGGAATATTGAATGCAGAGGGGTCAATATTTAGGAGAGTTAGGTTGGATCGGATTTTCACGCGATTGAAGTTCAAAAATTTGATACAGCACGTTCAAATCAAAGACTGCGCGTGTTCATCCTCACAACATTAGAACGTACTGCAACAGTGGTGCTACTCCGACCACCGCCTACCGGGAGCGCAGCGTACGTGCCGTTGCTACAACAGATATCTCCTCCGGTACTAACGTCATGCCGATGGTGATGAGGGCAGCAGCAAACAGGCCGCGTTCAATCTGGTTCTCAGGAACTTCCCCAAACGTGATCTCCTCAAACACCCGTGGCACACTGGCAGTTCACATTTGAGCATATGCGCCACACCAAAAGAAAGACGTAACCGCTGCATAGATTTTCCGGGGAAGGGCCATTGAGAAAGTTGATTTTCTACTCTCCTAGTCGTACAAAGATTGTTCGTCAAAATAATAACGGTTTATCCAAGCCTATAGGCTAGTGATGAGCGACCTTACGTCGTCATACAAAATGATACACTCCCTGAATCCTCTCAAAAAGAATGCTTTCACAGTTGTCCATACAGCGAATCTCAGGGGCAGCAATTACAAGGTTTCTATGCCACATGGCGGCCTTTTGTATAGAGGGAATGGTTTGCCATTAGAGTGTGTTAAAAATGAGACGTACTACAGGCGACGATTGCCCTAGCACAATCGGTCAATGCATCCAAGACGCATCTGGACGACTGATGGTTGCAAGTGATATTAATAATAGTGGTGACAAGTCTCAACGCATCTGTGAGAATCGCGCTCAGGTGATCGTGAGGAACGTACACTGTGAGGCCAAGCAAATAAGCTTTAACCTTAATAATTAGTTGTACAACAGGCCAATTATATGAACAAAGCAACCAAACAGACATCACAGGTGAGAAAAATTCCATTTTATTGAGAAGGGTGTGGGACACGTGCTTTTAAGAGGATAGCACTCGAAATCTTCAAAATTCGATACAAATGCTGGGTAGTTCCATCAGTTTGCAATTTACAGGATGCTTACTAGCATAATGAACAATGCCATGTTCAAAAGAGGTGAATTGATGGTGGAGAAAATGAACTTTCAGCGAATTTCGCCATTATTTGATGTAGATGGTTCCGGAAAGGGTGTATAAAATTTTTTCTGCATCGCGGGAGACAAGAAGGCATGTTCTTTTGTGGAGAAATGCACTGATCTGTCCGCTGAGCTTCGATATTTGCTCAAAACCAAAAGAATGTCGCAGATCTCGCGAATTGTCTAATCATTAAGGGACTTTGAGTGCCCAGGTTTGGTGGAAATTTTCCTCGCACGAGGTATATTTGTGGAACCAAAGATGAAAGGGAAAGTGACGTGATAAACGGGAAAACGTAGAATGAACGTCTGATCTATGACGAATAACCGAATGTGATTTTCTGGCGAAACCTTCCACGCATAACTACCAACTTCGTGTGAGGCAGTGAAGTATATAACACTTGCAAGCAGTTGTTACCATATAACGCGGACAGAGATCGACTAACGACTTTCCCTAGTATATGATTACTGCCGGAGTTTGACATTGACTTGCTCTGCACAGGCGATATATTGAACGAAATAAACGTTTATCAACACAAAACACTGCCATATGGTCGATCAGGAGGGGAATAATCAGGTATTGTTCCGTATTTTTTTTATGTTTTCATGAGACGAAATTTACAAATAATTTCCAATCCGTTTTAACACGCTCTCGTTTTGCATAATTATCAGAAACCACACAGATCCGGTTATCATTAGGTATGATGTAAGAACGTATCCGAGCGACTGGGTTACCACCAGCGAGCGTGTGTATATCGACACCCGTGTGCGTTGACTCTGTGCATGCTTTTTGTCCATGTGCATGTTTTAAACATAACTGTGCGCAAGGTCTATCCTGTTGAGGTTGTTAACAGGCTCTGAACCCCAGATAAATACCTCTAATAGCGAAAATGATGTCTGATCACTTCGGGGGCACGTGATGTAACATCACGTGACACAGAGGGTATCCCCTCAGGTGTTATCGATTCCGTTTTCAAGGGTGCCCTCCTCAGACAAGCAGAGTTCGAAAGTGGACATGACGTTCGTCACTGTCTGGAAAGTATTTTGGCTTCATTTGAAATGACGTACAGTTTTATCCATTCTAACCGCATGTGAAGGTGTTTCCAAACGTGGGGATATCTCACTAGAAAAAATCTTGCCAGCAGTCTTTACCATGATTTAATAGCCGCCAAAGTAAATTCCTCGTACCTGATAATGTACTTTGAACTACGTAGCGAGCTGATCACGAAGTTGACGGTGAAATTATTGTCATCAACTAGACTGTATCCGAGTGCGTGGTTCTGCGTGAGTCGCCGTAGCCAAAGATAGAGTGCAAGCCCGTAGTAAAGATTTCTGTAGCTCAGAATGGATGAATAGCTCGGGTAACCTCTCTTGACTGCACGTTGGAGACCTTCCGAAGTCATAAAATTTTGTTGTCATCATCAGCTAGGTATAGTTTGCCATGCTTCATAACCTCACACGACTTTCACATATATAAGGAAGGGTGACGGTCCCAGGACGCCTCCGTGAATCATCCCGCGGGTGACTGGTCTAGGCATTGAGCTATTATCTCCCATTTTCATTTCTTGTGTGCGGACTATGAGGTGTGAAGCAAACCAGCTAAGTTACCGATAACGTTTACTGAAAGATGGTATTTTGATCAAAAGACGCTCATGAGGCACACGATCAGAAGCTTCTTCCAGGTCCAACAGTATAATGCCGACCGCATCTTCCGCGTCAGCAGATTTTTAACATGCTTAAGAAATTCTAGCTGACATGTCATGCGAGAACATCTGCCGAGGAACCCATGCTGGGAGTGTTTTTAGCGTTCTGTGATGGTAGAGACTTATAGGACGATAAATGCTGACGTCATGTCGCGAGCCACTTTTATAGCCAGGCTTAATAATAGAATTTTTCCACTAATGAGGGGGGAACCTGGAGCTAAAGTAAGTGTATGAATATTAGGCAAGAGTATGGAAATGTCTTCCCCTCCGTGCTTGGGAGTAACAGGTTGAATGCCGCCACGACCAAGCAGATAAGAAGGCTTGACGATAGCGAACTGAGTGTGCGACGCCTGCATCAACGGGAACATGACTTAGAAACGCGTTTGCGTTCATAAGGAGAGATGGGGCAACATATTTCCTTCAGCACCAGAGGAAGCAACAAAATATTAATCGAAGACCTCGCGGACTTCAACGGGATCATCCACGGCAGTTTCGTTCTTTACTGTTACTACTAAGATGATAAGGTCTGTCCCATAATTCCTGCGTCTCAACACCTTTAGCAAATTCGCGCTCTTATCTGTGCTGCCAAGCGCACGATTTTTCTCACTTGAGTGGAGCATTTTGGTTCTATATTCTTTAGGGTTGAACATTTCATGCAGCTGCATGATGAGGGGGGAACTATGTGTTTTTCGGTGCCGTGAGCAAGGATTGTTGATCGTACCTTGCTCCCTTGGAGTCAGAACTCTGTCTTTACCGTGCACAGTACGCGTCTTGATTTTTCCGGGGCTGAGATGTTCATGCACAACCCGAGCTATTCATTAAATACTTCGGTTGCTGTACTAAGGACGGAGATCGGATAAAGTGTGTCCCACTCTAAAGATCTCAGCAGAGTAGTGAACGTGCTCCAGTGGACGAATTTAGTATCGCGGTGTTATATGATGTTGGACATTTTACCGCTTTTGGGTCAAACGGGGAGGAACTACTTTGTGATCACTTTCTAGGAACCGTTCCAAGACGGATACAGTAGCAAGGAGATACCTGTCGTGAAAATGGGGTCAGAAGTGTGATCTGGTCTAGTGGGTGCTAAAACATGTTAGCATAATCCTTTTAGTTGGACGCATGCGAGAAACAGCTTATTTTGCTTGGGCTGTGAAAGAAATCCAAGGGATATTGGGCACGTTGAAATCTCCGCCAATTATTTTGTATTGTGAAGACAATGTTTGTACATAGTTCAGTCCACTAATATTAATAAACATGCTGTCACGAGTGGCCCACAGGGTCCATTCAGCATTAACACCCACAAGGAGTCTTCAGTCATGACAGGACACGGCTACTCAAGTAGGGTTACAAAATATTGCCCCCTTAAATGAATTGGACATCCTCCACCACGTCTTGCACCGCGATTTTTACGGAACCTGTGATAACCTGGTCGGGTACATATAGCCGTGGCCCTAAGTAACTCCCTCATTGCAATCCCTCCTCTGTCTTCTCAACACTCATCCCCCTTTCTGGTATAGACAGCCCTCTGGACACTCGATTACTACACAACAAGAGGGTGAAGCTACCCCCAGATTCTCAATTGCTGCTGGCCGCTTTAACTGTGAGCATTTCTCACATACTCTAATCAGTTAAGCAGTTCGCAATATTGATGCGGACGGACAGCGATGTGACTGTCATGCTGGAATCGAACGCGTTGTAAAACCACGCATTCGGCGTCAGTGTTTCTTACCGGAGTACCTTGGGACGTGAATAAGATACAATTATTGTGCTTTCAGCCTATCAGGAAACCACTGGATTCGACTTATTTGACCGAGCTGAACGGAACCTACACATTTCCGATTGGTTTGTTGACTTGGTCCTTGCTCATAAGGCAGCACAGTGAGCCGTGCTGCCAAGCCTTTTTGCCAAACCAATCTACTGCTGTAGAAACAGTGGACGTGATCTGGAAATCAAAAGTGTCACCCCCCTCTTCAAACGCTGGTAATGCAACCAACCCAATATCTATCGCATGGGTGGCCTCTTATCATGTGTATCCAGGATCCATGAAGCGCTAGTATACGATCCACTACCTAGACACGTCTAGCACAAGCTGGTCGATCGACCCCCGATACAAAACGGGCTACTAGTACCTGCTGGGCCAGCGACGGTTGTCGACGTTACTGACTGGCCTGATGGTTTGACGGTGATGAGTGGCGAGTCCAGAGTGTAAACGGCTGGGTGCGCTTCTTCATTTTGTACCTAAAGTTTTGGCGTTATCAACACCACTTTGATGCACTGCAAGAATTAGGTTAGGTGTCTCCTCAACTCAGTGATCTGCACAGTCAGACTGTTCATACGGTGTCACACCTACTCTATTAAAACCTTTGGAAACTCATCAGTCGTTGGGACTGGAGAGGACGGCTTGCGGCACACACCAATTGTGAACGGAGTGCTTCCGATACATTGTCGGCAAGAGCCTCTAACTTCTCGAACGAGACATCCTCATTTACGGCAGTCAAGATTTGTTGTACAACAGATGACAACTTCCACCTCCTCCGCAACGATGTAACCCATCGAACTACTCTGATTCTATGTTGCGCACAGTGGGTTTGCGAGCGTAATGGGTGCCCAAAGCCAGAGCTTTCGGCTTGCGTGTTACTTTTTGGCGACCCTTCTAGGATGGTCTTTTCAGATCTTTTCGACGGCACATACTGATCTCTAGGCCATTCCGAACTCCTGGTTGACAGGGAATTATTTGAACTTGCATTCCTAGGTGTGCACGTCGGATTAACATATGCCCTACTTGTACATGTGCCAAAAGTGAAAGGGCTCACCAATTTTGTGACTGTCCGATGAACTAAATGAAAAAATGTCTGAAATATGGTAACACCATAGAAGAATTTTGGAAGAAGCGGATGGGCGCAGAAGGTACGCGTACAAATAAGATGGAAGACGTTCCAATAAATTCGCAGCGACTCATTGATAAACCGAGGTCCATTGAGTTGAACAGGCCGCTGCACAAGAGGAGAGGGGCGCAAGAGGGTAGTTTCAGACAACTTCGAATAGATAATTCTACATACGGTGTGAGATGGCGACGCTGAGCGTTGGTAGGTCAGCAGATACTCGGAGCTAATATAGTTCTTCGTGCAGTCACTTTAAGGGCTAAAAATCCACACACTGTCCGCATGGTCATTCCAACGATCAAAGCCTCAGGCTCAGGCATGATTTTTCAAGGCACTGAAACCGCACTAAGACCGTCGTCAGAGCTACCTACCCCAAAAACCAACAAGCTAAACTGAATTATGTTCTTCCTCCCAAGAATTCGGAACGGAAGTGGCCTGCTGGGGTCGCTTCCTGCGATTTAAAAACCACTTGTTTGGCCCGCCCCGTTAGGTAGTTCTATCAGTGGCCCAATAACACATGGCTTTCTTTCAAACGTTGCACCTAGAAGATGAATAAGTCGAATTTCCTGCGAGTGAAAACTACCAAACACTTCACCGATGAGCGGGATTTAAAGGGAGTGCAAGGGTCGCACGCTGTGATGCCAAAAATGCTGGTCAAGCGTCCTGCAGGGTTGCTAACGTTCACGCAGGGGGTGAAATCGCACTCACAGCCTCAAAAGAGGGCCGACAGAACATCTCGGAAGAACGGGCCGAGGTGAGCCCTACCACGCTCCCAGATTCTAAGACTTATTTCCCGGGATCCTCCTCGCAATCTCCCTCTTTCTCGCGGAATCAAACGAGAAAGTAGCCTTTGAATGCATGTATACAAATCGAGTCCGTTCAAAAAATTACCGGAAATCAGACAGTTGATTCATGGCACCCAACCGCACACGTTCCCTTTCACGGAGACCTGGCTTACAGGTGATATCAGGGATGACGAACTGAGTGTCCTCGGGCATTCAGTTCACGGGGCTGACTCCACTCGAGGGAGGATGAAGAATTCTGCAGTTTTCCTTCAGCAGAGACTTCTGATGCCCACGATTAAGAGTATATCCCACTCCTCCGATAAATGTGACGCTCCTTGACTTCAACTAGTACTGCGTGACCAACAGCGACTCCCAATTGAGGATTACTTCACGTTCCTCCTCATCAGATGCCTCCGACGATGACACACTTCTGGTAAGCCTGGACAACTTCCTAAGACTAAAACGTTTCACTCACCTGCTTAGTATGGGTGACCTCTGCGCACCTAAGGTAAATTGGGCATCATTTTCTCACCAGAACTATGAAGGAGGATTCTCGACCTCCTTATTGACGCTGATACGACGGAGAGCAAGGACACAGGACGTCAGAGCCCCGATGAGGCATCGTTTCGGTCTGATCCCCTCTCTGCCCGAACTAGTCACCGCTAACAACAGCCACCTGGTAGACAGGGTGATAATCATATGAAGTCAATCTTGCAAACAGCTGTTTTCGGTAATTCTCATCGGGCTTTTACAATTACATGGGAATACGTGCGGGTTATATATGAAGTTATGACCAGTCAAACAGTAACGTTAAGATTAGAGAAATGGTACAGATCGCGGTCAACTGGGGAGGGTGGGGGTGTTGTTGAATGTGTTCGGGTGTTATACGAGCCTGTCGTGAGATATTCGTTCAGCAATGTCAAGCGGTTCACGCTTGTTCGAGTTTCAAGTGGATGTGGAATGATTGGCCAGGGGAGGTGGAGGGTTTGTACGAATTGTTTTGGGCACACAGGCAGGAGTTGTGCAGTCTGATAGCAATAGCGGTTGATAACAATCGCATTCTGACAGTTCTAGAGCCGGCTTGACGAACCCTGTAGATGATTCGGAATGCTTCATCTGGATTTATTCGATGGCCAGTGTCGATTAGGTGGGAGCCGACTGCACTGGAAATGGGCTTTAGCAAACCGTTGCGAAGCCATTTCGGTAGGTGTTCATGAACTCAGAAAGCCGACAGATTATATATACCGCGCAAACTGTGCGCTTTCTGTTTCCGGCCACTCCTCCTGCGCATGATACGTCGTCTCCTCGATGACCTTACTCATTTATTCGAGAAGCATAAGCTTAAGAGAAACTCGGAGGACCCATGAGCGTTCCACGTCGTTTGAGCTAGGTGTAGGCGGGCAATCTGTGAACACACTAAATTCGTACGGGAATTGAGTCTTCTCAGAACCCGCGGGAGCGAAAACTCCTTATTTAAACGTATGCTACACTTAAAAGAGATTGAACCTTCAGCCCATTCTTTGCGAACCACTCGACGGGGAGGCTTCGTTCGACTCCTTAGTTTTGACCGAATTATTCATAAATTACTACTCCGCAGTTCAAAAAATCGCCCCACTGAACTGGTGTCCTGTCCTACCACGACAGAACTTCCGGTAACCACTCGTTACCGCTGGTCTTTTGTACTAGATGTTGGAAACATTGTAGTCGGGGTGAATTCATGTAGTACAATGGGTCCTGGCTAGATCCGTCCCACAATGCGCAAGGGAGCAGCTGCTACACTAGCCGAACCCACTTACACGCTGTTTAAGCAAACATTCCAGACCGGCCTCCTTCCCAGTGCATGGAACGAGGCGACGGTCACACCCGTATTTAAAGCGGATCACCGGCACTCTTCGGCTGACCATTGGCAAATCAGCCTCGCGAGCACTGCGTGCAAGATGATGGAGCGCCTACTGAAGTGTGCCATCCTCATTCACTTCTTATCAAATCTTTTCTGTTTTACCAGCCTTGGCTTCATTTCACACCAGCCATCCATAACAAACGCTTATTTTCATGGATAGTCTGACGAGGGCTAAAGACAGCGGCCCCATCTCAGATGCTACCTTCTTTGAGTTCATCAAGACTTTTGAAGGTGTCCCATACGGCCCCCTATGGTATTCAAGATGAGGTTCTTCGCTGGATTGCTTCTTTTCTTGATAGAAAAACCTTCAGAGTTAAAACTGGATCAGACCTTCCGCCTCCGTTTTCCACTTGTACAGGAGTTCTCTAAGAGCCAGTACTAAGTCCCCTGTTATTTGCCATTTACATCAATTGCCATGCGAACAGCATTTCCAGCAACGCCTCCGTATGCGCCGAAGACCTAGAAATTTGCAATACCAGTGACTCCAGTGCGCTACAGATTGATCTTGACGCAATTAAGCACTGGTCGGACGAACGCAGTCTCCAACGAAATAAAAATAAGTGTGCTCATGTGTCACCCGGTGGAGATTTTGAAAATGCCCTCATGATTCATAGTGCGGTCTGCACGGTGGATATCATGAAAATCAATCTGAAGGAAGATCTAGACATCTGGTTGTCGTCTAACTTGTTCTTCGCGTATCACCATGGGGTGGCGGGAAAAAGGGATTTGCCGCCCTTAGGATGACTAAGCGCACTTTCCTCCGTGTTGACAAGAAAGCGCTTGAAGCGCTTTACGAGTTTCATGTGAAACCGCTGCTCCAGTATTCTAATCAAGTCGTATTACCGCTCTGAAGAAGGACATTGGTTGCTGAGCGTGTCCAGCACGTGGCTGACAAGCTAGTCGCGGGCTTAAGAAATATCGTGTTTGAGTCTCAACTTGGAACGTTTGATCTGTACCCATTTGAATTTCAACGAATCAAAGGCGATTTAATTCTCATATACTCCCGCTTCGAAGTAGGTCTGGTGGAACCATTCTTCATTGTAGTGAATGATGACGGCAGGTGAGGACAAAACAGGAAGATTTTCAAGCTTCGTCCTCCGGACTTTTTTAGACAGCAGTTCTCGCAGTATAGAGTTATAAACCGTTGTAACAGCCATCCTTCTCCGGACCTCAACAACGCTCTTGGGGAAGGTTTTGAAGCTCTGATTGATTCTCATTCACATTATCACGTATGTAATCTTACTCCTTCCTTGATATTCACTGGTATCCCCAAGGGCGCTGTTACACCCTGATTTCAACTATCGTCTTTCAGATCAACAAACGCCCGCTGACGCTTAACCCTGGGTCCCTGATTCGAGTGAGAAGACAGAGAAGGTACGCATAAAATCCCGTTTATTCCTGTTATCAATCTAATCGAAAAAATGATGTTGGCGCCTTCAAACATGTGTACGGATGCAGCTGACAAAACGGTGTATGCAAGACGCACAAAGCGAGTTACAAAATATGGATGAATTATGGACACCACAAGCCACCGATACAGTCAAGAAAGGTTGTGATGTGTATCTATCCCATCAAAAGCTATCGCTTTCTGCTTTCGTCCATCATACATAGAGCCTATGGAATCCATTGGTTGTTTTCTCGAATAGAAGCTCCGACCATGCGAGTTATTTTAGCACCTGCTCATAGAAGTCGGCCTTGGTGATGGAGGAGCTGCGGAAAGACCTCAGAAGACTGCAGTCGAAGGTTAGTGAACTACAAAATGAGAACAGTGTATTGCGTGCAACTTTGGGGAAGGAGTCAACAAGTTTTTGTTCACGCTTGATGGAATTTGTCAAACAACTGCATCTGAGTGATCAATTCAGGTGTGCGCCTTTCATCTTGAACCTATTTTTTCAAGTGATATCAAACTCAAGACTCCAGAAAGACTGTTTCCAGGTCACAAATTTGTTTTGAGTGCTCGGGGAGGACTCTGGAGTTTTGATTCGGTTGGCGAATTTGAGACCGTTGAAATCACAGGTCAGTGTTGTCAAGGGTTTCACATCTTAATTCTGAGTTGACAGGCTTCACCCAAAGTGTGTGTGAGGCTTTGATTGCTTGGGTTTATAAAGGTGAAATCAACCGCTCTGAAGATGCAACGTTTCTTTGTGAGTTCATTAACCTCGCGAAACTGCATGAACTGACTGATTTGGTATTGCAGTAAGCTGCTCTTCCTGATAATTTGCGTCTGAAAGATGTGAATTCCTGCTCGGCATGCTTCTAACCAGAAGTACTTGCATTCAGATTTATGAGGCAGCGTTTACGGCCAAAGCGAACTGTCTACTTGAACGTTCTTTTTCCATTTTGAGCGAAGCTTGGGTGAGTCGACACATTTAAGCCTCTTGATTATCCAGAGCACGATTTCAACCGAAGAGCTCGACAAATTGTCACCTCAAGTTCTGTGTTCTATATTGGAGAAACAGTCTAGTTTTCCCCTTCATGACGCCATTAAACTTGATCGAACTGACGTTGCTCTACTACTGTTGGAGACAAACCCGGTCGAGGTAAGCATAGGTTTATGCTCTTGCTCTACAAAACTTGTGAAACCGCTCAATTTCTGTGCGGCACTTATCGTGTCATTTGATTATAAAAGTGGCTCTCAGCAAGTACGAATGTTGAAACTCCACATTGCTGCAAGGTCTACATTTTATTGCACTAGATACCTCCTGTGGCACTAATGGGATACGTTACACCGGATACATATTTTTCATTACTCCAAATGGAGTACAGCTCACAGTTGACCTCAACCATCACATTCAGGCAAGCCTTTCTTCTAACACGCTTCGAAAAGAAGCACTAGGCTCGAGTTTTACCTCTACTTGAGATCACCCTTAGTGCATATCATCTTTGGACCGGAATCTATACTTCAGCCCCAGTGTTCGTGTTCTTGGTAAGCACAACGTCGGTGACTTTTTGATGTGGGCTAGCTTAAAGGTCTATGTAATTGAGACCGAGTGTGTGCGATCAGCTGCGGGTTGTATTTAACGTGAAACCCTCTCAATCCCTAAACTTCCATCAGTGCTCTCTGGTTGCAGGGAGCTGTTCATCGGTGGTCTTATAGCTGTGACGTTGTTGGTATATCGCTGCGTTGCGTCGCATTGTGCCTAACCAGGTGGCAAGATATGTGAAACTGCTGTCCCTCTTATCGGCGATAGAAAATTGCGAATATTTAGAGCCACCAACCTTCAGGATGTGTTCCCAGCGAGCGTTTTGATTTCTGATGGCGTTCCACTGTTTGCAACTAACATCACCCCACCGCAGTCGATGAGACGATTGGACTCCTATCGACCAGTGGTTATGGCGTTTCATCATCACCTTATGGTTGTTAATACTTCTACCAGCTGGGCATTATTGTACTACACCGTATCGAGCAACTAATATGGTAACGAAATATGCCTAATTACTACGGAATTCTTTTGTGTTGACATAAGTCAAGTTTCCTTCACAAACAATGTATCCAGCCGATCAATATTGAGTTGTGCGATATCGGATAGCCGTTTTCTTTTTTCGCCATTTGAACGTGAAATTAATAACCGATAATGGTCGTTGATATACCCCCATCATCCCCAAATTGTAACCGAACTGCTCGAGGTGCGCTAAACATGGCTGCGAAACGGATAGAATGCACTAGTTAGACTTTTGTCTCTTCGTGCGGTTCAGTAGAATGATACTCTGTCTGTCTCTTAATATCGGATTGTATACTACACTAGGAGCACAACTCAGTACGTTGACCCCGTACATTGTCATCGACCCTTGAACGTAGTGTATAACGAAGGATATCATTGTGGCGAGACAAGGGGTGAGTTGTGTGTTTAGTTCCGGGGCGGAAACTACAAATTAACAGCTTGACTATAATTACACCAACTTGAAAAGCAAGTGCTTTAGAGGTATACAACGAAGTACGACTGTTAAAAATATTCATCGTAATCGCTGCATAACTGTCTTCCAAGATGACAGTGGAACGTGCCTTCGTTATTTGAGAGATAGAGAAAACAATACAACGCCCTCGTGAAGACCAAAATTAAGATGTGGTAGATCTGGGGATTAACGACATCAGGGATTTTGGACAGGGAGTGTCCAAGTCCAGAAGGAGGGTCGGTGAAGAATGTCTGCTACACTGATAGGACTCTTTCATTTAATTTCTTGAGTAACTAGTGAGTAGTATGGCAGATTTGTGATTTTAGATGAGACCCAACTGTGAAAAGTCAGGGCTTCGGCTAGATTCGAACCAGCGACAGACACAGCATGCCTCAACGCGGCAAGCGCTCTACCAGCTGAGCTACGAAGTCACAC